>WNWK01053825.1:0-11753 GCA_009830355.1 Cherax destructor | reverse complement strand
AAGTAGTATATTCTTAAGGGACTTAATCATTCCCAAAATTTATGTTCTTGTCTGGATTTATACGTGAACAAAGCTTCTCCTACGTTCTTAATCCCCCTGCTGTCTGCCTTAAAATGGGCTCTTAGTGTCCCCTTTCCAAAATAAAATTAAGACACAACTACATATACAAAACAGCTGAGGTAATCTTTTCCCTTGGGAAAAATCTTTCAAAAATTTTTTCTTTTTCTTAAATTTTTCCTTGAATTTTTTTTTATAAAGCCCTGGAGGGAAAACCTAAATAAATACCCAGATGTTGTCATTTTCTAATTTTCATCACAATATTCCACCTGAGAAAAATGATAACCCCATAAATTTTTTTTTTTTTTTAAAATTTTCTGACCCATCCTATCACTTCCCTAAAACAAATTCATTATTTTAAAACACTGTTCTCCTAGCCTTCCCTCTTTGAAATGAGGGTTTTGGGGTTTTTATTTCCCCGTTTTTTTTAATTAATAATTTTTTGGGAATAACTAAATTTTCCCCTCAAAACATATTTTTCTTTTGCCCGATTTGCTGTGCTCAAAGGGGGTTTATAAAAATCCTATCCCCCTGAATGCCCAGTGGCCGCAGGTCTTCCCCTTCTTAAATTTTTCTTATGTTGTCTGTATATCGGATATAAATGAAAAATTGGTAGGAACAGCGCCTGAGGAACAACCCTTGTTCCCCCACCATTTCAAGTTGAAAATTTTGCAAAGTTAAATTTTGTCAAAATTTTTAAAAAACTCCTACCAGTTTACCAGTTTTTCCCCTCTCGCATTTTTGGGCTTTTAAAACCAACATTTGTTGAAGGCTTTGTCTTTGTGTGGTTTTGTGAATTTTCCCGAGCTTTCAAGACCAGTGGCTCCAAGTTGGAGAGGCAGGAACACTGCTCAAACCCTGTGGAGAAACGACCTGTTAAACGCTGTGAGAGGTAGGGACCTGCTCTAAACGTTGAGAGGGCAGGAACGACCTGCTCTAAACGCTGTGAGGGGGCAGGAACGACCTGCTCTAAACGCTGTGGTGGAACGACCTGCTCTAAACGTTGAGAGAGGCAGGAACGACCTGCTCTAAACGCTGTGAGGCAGGAACGACCTGCTCTAAACGCTGTGAGAGGTAGGAACGACCTGCTCTAAACGTTGAGAGAGGCAGGAACGACCTGCTCTAAACGCTGTGAGAGGCAGGAACGACCTGCTCTAAACGCTGTGAGAGGTAGGAACGACCTGCTCTAAACCCTGTGAGAGGCAGGAACTACCTACTCTAAACCCTGTTAGATGTAGGAACGACCTGCTCTAAACCCTGTGAGATAGGAACGACCTGCTCTAAACCCTGTGAGAGGTAGGAACGACCTGCTCTAAACCCTGGAAGGTAGGAACGACCTGCTCTAAATCCAGTGAGGTAGGAACGACCTGCTCTAAACCCTGTGAGAGGCAGGAACGACCTGCTCTAAACCCTGTGTCAGGTAGGAACGACTTCTTAAACCCTGTGAGAGGCAGGAACGACCTGCTCTAAACCCTGTGAGATGTAGGAACGACCTGCTCTAAACCCTGTGAGAGGCAGGAACGACCTGCTCTAAACCCTGTGTCAGGTAGGAACGACCTGCTCTAAACCCTGTGAGAGGCAGGAACAACCTGCTCTAAACCCTGTGAGATGTAGGAACGACCTGCTCTAAACCCTGGAGAGGTAGGAACGACCTGCTCTAAATCCTGTGAGAGGTTGGAACGACCTGCTCTAAACCCTGTGAGAGGCAGGAACGACCTGCTCTAAACCCTGTGTCAGGTAGGAACGACCTGCTCTAAAACCGTGAGAGGCAGGAACGACCTGCTCTAAACCCTGTGAGATGTAGGAACGACCTGCTCTAAACCCTGTGAGAGGCAGGAACGACCTGCTCTAAACCCTGTGTCAGGTAGGAACGACCTGCTCTAAACCCTTGAGAGGCAGAACGACCTGCTCTAAACCCTGTGAGATGTAGGAACGACCTGCTCTAAACCCTGTGAGAGGTAGGAACGACCTGCTCTAAACCCTGTGAGAGGCAGGAACACCTGCTCTAAACCCTGTGAGAGGTAGGAACGACCTGCTCTAAACCCTGAGAGGTAGGAACGACCTGCTCTAAACCCTGTGAGGGTAGGAACGACCTGCTCTAAACCCTGTGAGAGGCAGGAACGACCTGCTCTAAACCCTGTGAGAAGTAGGATCGACCTGCTCTAAACCCTGTGAGAGGTGGAACGACCTGCTCTAAACCCTGAGAGGTAGGAACGACCTGCTCTAAACCCATGCTGCCCTGGGTCGTACAACTGTTGTGACGTCAACAATCTCGCAAGCCTTTTACAGAGTCTGAAAATGTGTATCAACCGCGATTGGTTGAAGAGCTTCGACTCACGATAAACAAAGTGATCATATGTTCTGTGATTGGCTATAGAGCCTCTGACGTCACAAGATGCAATTATGAGCACCGTGATTGGTTAAACCTCTACGCCACACAGGATGTGCTTTAGTACTCTGTATTCACTAAGTTCAGAACTTATAAAGTTTTGAAGACAAGTTGAGAAGAAAGACACATGTGCAACAGTTATGTATCTTTATTCGAAACGTTTCGCCTACACAGTAGTCTTCTTTCAGTCAGTACAGAGGCAGTAATGACGTGAAGACGATGTCATCAGTCCATCACCCTTGAAGACGTAGTTTTGAGGGTCAGTCCCTCAGCCTGGAGAAGAGTTTTGTTCCATGAGTTGGAACAGACTGAACTCCTCACTTCTCTTTACTCGACTGAAGAAGCCTACAGTGAGGCGAAACGTTTCGAACAGATAACGTCTGTAAAATTAAATTTCGTGATTCAGCAAAGTACAGTAAACGCAATGTTTCGCTCTGTGTAGAGCTTTATTAAATACGGTAGAGCGCTCACACAGAGCGAAATGTTGTCTCAATAAAGCTTGTTTTACAACTTGTCTTTTCTGTTTGTGAACTTTTGTGCAAGCCAAGTCTGTGAACCGTTAATGTTGTCAGTGACACAAGTAACAGCTTAGGTAAAAGCTGTTGGATGTAACAGCAGCAGCAGCAGCAATAACAGCAACGAGAAAACAATAGCTGCATTCACAGCTTTAAGCTGGCACTAGCAGCAATAAGAGCAAAGGTAGAAACAGCGGCAGTAGCTGCAGCAGGAACAGCAGCAGGAACAGCAGCAGGAACAGCAGCAGGAACAGCAAATACCTGGAGGGTTATTAATCCTCACATAAAATCAGGTACACACAAACACAAGGTATTAATTCTCACATAGAAATCAGGTACACACAAACACAAGGTATTAATCCTCACATAGAAATCAGGTACACACAAACACAAAGTATTAATCCTCACATAGAAATCAGGTACACACAAACACAAGATATTAATCCTTATATAGAAATCACACACAAACAAAGGTATTAACCTTCACATAGAAATCAGGTACACACAAACACAAGGTATTAATCCTCACATAGAAATCAGGTACATACAAACACAAGGTATTAATCCTCACATATAAATCAGGTACACACAAACACAAGGTATTAATCCTCACATAGAAATCAGGTACACACAAACACAAGATATTAATCCTTATATAGAAATCAGGTACACACAAACACAAGGTATTAACCTTCACATAGAAATCAGGTACACTAACTACATAAGGTAGATCGCTGTCTTGAAAACTGTAAACAGAATTGTGGCGAAAGTAGTACCAGTAAGTACTCTAGGCAGGAAGTACTCTAGGCAGGAAGTACTAGGGAAAAAAAGTACTCAGGCCTGTTACAAAATGACACGATATCTATTAATAATAGATATCTCCAGTGAACACTAGAAAGGAAAGCCCTTCTAGCATCCAGCCTGTTACTGGGCTTTTGCAACAAAGTCAGTATCCTGGTTCAGTTATCCGACATGTTATATAGATTAAGGGGATTGCAACTGATAGGGTACTAACCACAGTAAATGATTTAAAGATTTATTAACAAAGTGAGAAAATCTAGGGTAGCATAGTAATTCAAATATAAAGATATTAATTTATCAATTAAGATAATTAGGAGGGAAGCTCCTACACTGCTCTCATATACAATAAGTCTGTCTGAGGGCACATATATATGACTCAAGTACCATCAGGTACAATGTCAGTAATAACAATAATATATATAAAAATAATAAATGTGTGTACGAGTGTAGTCCCGGTAACTATGACTCGACTCAACCAGTGTACGACAGAACAACTCTCATAAGCTAGCTGTACTAACAAATTGACAACCAGAACAGCTTGATTGTCTAGTAAAATGACCACTTCGCAGAACAGCACTATAACAGGCAACAGCAACACAGCATCAGGAACAAGGAGATAGAAACTCGACCCTAACTGGGACCATCAGTAGATCCTCCAAAACAGTCCCAAAACTCCCTTACTACTGAAACTAGGTTCAATAAACAATCCCAAACTGTGGCGGTGCACAGATGCCTTATCGAAGAAGGTCCAGAGCTAGAGCTTGAGACCTGAGTTATCAAAAGAGTGTCAAGGTGACACACAACCCAGAACAAAGTCGAATAATCACTGTCTATTCTATTCTCTGTGAACAGAGTTACACAGAGGTCTGAAGTATGATTCGCCTCACCAACAAATACATACTCTACCCAACAGAGTCTAATGTCGAGAACAACAAGAGTGAGGAGTTGACTCGACGAGGGCAGCAGGCCGAAGAGATGAAAAAGGAACCCCACTCCAGCTCAGGTGTCCAGAGACTGACTCCTCCCCGCAACAAGACGCCGGCAGCCTAACAGTCGTTTGCCAACACCAAGGCAGTTACTACACACTCTGAGACAACATAATATAATATCCTACCTAATATATATAGCTAAGTTAAATAATAGTCTAATAATAATAAAAAGAAAATATTACCGATTTAGCTATAATCGAGAATATTCAATATAAAATTATAGAAAATTGAAATATACATTATATACATTGAGGCCCAGTTCAAGGGGCGCAACACCCCCCCATCACGACAAACGGTCGCACTAGGAGAAGTAATAATATCTCAAACACATGTATTACAGAAAAATATATAAATATATCAGTCACTCAGGTGTCACGGCAAGTTAACACTTAAATTACTTTTCTACAGTGTCAATATCACTAAGATATACCCCTCGTACTAGGGTAGTATACAACTTCGTATATCAGCATAATCAAGGTTATGTCCATACACTGATGTAGAGGTGACAGCATAGAGACATCTGAGGCTCGAACAGTGGTGGTCATAGTAGTGACGACTATACAACAGCAGTCTTGTGCGATAGGAGACGACATTCCACTCTAATACAGTGGTAGTGGAATGTGAAGCAGCAAGGACTGGACAGCATGGGGAAGCTGGAGAGAATAGGTGTGTAGAGAAGTGGGGGTCACCGCGGAGCAGTCTGCTCGGTAACAAACATCGCCCACCCAACACACTCACACTCAGCTTCTCTCAGTATCTCCTTCACAATACACCAACTTACAAAACACATTACTGTAGATACATGGAAAGAGATTATTAGACATGAATACATAAAATTATATGGGCAGTATTGATTTTACGTTACTTTACTTAATTAATCAAAGTAACAAGTAACAAAATAGTATATTGGGCACAAAATTTACGTTAATTTAAATGTTGTAATGATAATTAAGGACGTGACAGAGCGTCGGCAATTACATTACATCGACCACTAATATGTTTAATACTTATGGAGTATGGCTGGATCCTGAGAGCCCACCTCATTATCCTAGCATTTTTACTCTTCATGGTGTTAATATAGGTGAGAGGATTGTGGTCAGAAAATACATTTATCTTAAAAGGAGAAGTACCCAAATATACATCAAAATGTTCTAACGACACCACGAGAGCTAGTGCCTCTTTTTCAATAGTGGCATAGTTTTTCTGATGTCGTTTGAGTTTAGAAGAATAGTAGCATATAGGATGCAATATGTCAGTAGATGTGGACTTTTGGATTAATACCGCGCCCACTGCATAACCATTCGCATCTATATGCAGACAGAAGGGTAGGTTGAAGTTAGGACTCTGCAAAACAGGAGCAGAGGAAAGCAAGCGCTTCAACCTTGTAAATGAGTCTGAGTCTGAACAATCTTGAGTCCAGATGAACTGGACTTTGCTACTAGTGAGCTCAGTGAGAGGAGCGGACTTGAGCAAAGTTAGGACAGAACCTCGATAATAACCTGCCATACCCAGGAATCTTTGCACACCCTTCCTATCCTGTGGCACTGGAAATGCTGCAATAGCACAAACTTTACATCAATAGGAGCAACTTCACCTTGGCCTATACAAAACCCTAGATAGGTAATCTTGGCTTGACCAAAACTACACTTAGCCAAGTTAACAGTGAAATTATAATGTGTCAGTTTCTCAAACAAACCCTCTGTGACTGTCAACCCATTCGTCCTGTACACCCTAAATCTAAGATAGGCTTCTACTCCGTCTGGTCGTAGGTCAACTCGTTCAAATAGGAAATAAAAGCAATTACAAAGCCGAAGGGGGGAGATAGTTAAATTATCTTGAACGGTGAAGGCAGATATTTCTTGAGGGGCCGTTCAGTAAGCGGGAACGTAATATCCTCGTAAGAGATCAAACGGCTGACATCTGGGCTCCTGAAACACGATCAATCAGGTCGTCTATGGAGGAAAAGGATAAATCAGGCAAGGTGACAGAGTTCACTTTCCTGTAATCATTACACATCCTGAAACTACCGTCGGCTTGGGCACTAATATACACGGTGAGGCCCATGGACTTTTACTGCGTTCAATAAGTCCATGAGATAAAAAAAAAAGTCAACTTCTTTCTCAATGCTCTATGTTTCGTTGGACTCATTCTGTATGGTGATTGCTTAATAGGTGTTCCGGAATCAACGCCAGGCCCAGAGTACAAGTTTAGGAACATCACTAAACAATTGGGGTACCAAAATCATGTTCTTAACATTACTTGCTTTATCAGCATCAAGGTTACTTAAAATTATCAGTGATTGTAGCGTCACTGAATTTTCTAAACGGACCCTATACCCAGAGATGCCCAAGCCGACTGACGTTTCCTTCCTGTAGTCTAAGGAGGAATAAAGAAGTAGGTGGGGCTAGCGTAGTAAGTTTGAGCTGATTAATGTGGTACACATGATTTATTGGATGGAAGGAGCAGGTGGGGGGCGAGTGAGCTGGTTCGCCTGTCACCTGACAGACGTGGCAACGTCGCACATGATCAACAAAGTGTCCCTCATTCTCGGCCAAATGAAAGTTTGCCCCCGTTTTGGGGTCTTCCTGACACCCTGTCCTCCCTATGGGACTATTTTGCGCAAAATAAAGCTTGCTCACATAACTGGTAAAAACAAGATGTTGACTGTGGTGGAATCACTGTCATGTCACCTTAACTTTTATTTTCCAAATTTTACTGTAATAACAATTATCGAGATCCTTTGCTTCACTCTCAGTAACTGCTATATCTCTCAGTCTTTCCAAAGACTGGTAACAAACTGATCCTTGATTAAATCGTCGTGAGTGAGAATCTTAACATCAGTTGTGTCTTGACTAGGTTGATGGGTGGGGGGGGTCAAAGGCAGTGATCCTGGCCGCAGAGAATCACTGAATAACATATTCAACCCCAAATCATTATCATCAACTAACTCAGCAGGAGACAAGGATGGTTGTTGTTGTATCGCATACCGGGTAATTGCACTGAGGGGGGGAAAATAAGGTTTCTCTCTACAACCTTCAATTGCATAATTATCATCAGTGGTATTTCAATCACAAGTGGCTCCTTACAAATACCAATGAAGGATATCGTTTCCTATCAACAAGTCCACTGACCTGATAGGAAATTCACCACTGGAAATAACCAACTGTTTTAACCAGAATAATAGCTTGTTTCAAGGTACACTTTGGAAGAGGAACTTTAGTAACAAAACCTTAGGCTTCTAACAATACATCTATCTGGGATAGGGTATCATTAGTTAAGGCAATACATCTTCTCTTAACAAGGTAAGATAACTGCCAGTGTCTCGGAAAGTAATTATCTCAGTGAGCTTAGATTCGTCAAGTCCCTACTTTGCCTCCCCGATAAGAAGGACTCATAGCTGATAATCTTCTCATCAGATTTGGTCTGATGTTAGTCATCAACTGGGAACCTTCTCGAAAACAGGGAGTCAGAAGTAGGGCTAAGGTCGTGCCCTTGTTGCACCGAAGATACGACTTGGTGGGGGCGCCGGGCCCACGATCTTGTCTCATAACTCTTTCTAACCCAAAGCAATATTCTCGGGGTATGACCTTTCCTAAGACAGTAGTTACGACATTCTTCTTCTCAGTATTAGACTTCTGTCTAGCTACAGAGACAGATTCAGAATTAGGGTTCTAAGAAGGTACGAAAGTAACAGTAGCAGTTTTAGGCCGGCACTGATCAGCGATATTTTTTTTTGCCAATTCCTAAATTTTTAGTTACCTTTTTTCTCTCAGACACGTACAATTGTGTGAGAAATTTCATAGTTGTAAACTAATGCGGCGGTTCTAGAATATCTGTGGCAGTGATGTCGATCAGATATTCTTGTAAATCAACGAACATACAGTTGTTGAATTCCTCGTGAAGTATCAGCTGAACGAGAGTTTTATAAGTCTGGCAATGGGAGGCCCGACACCACCTCTCAAATGCAAGCTTTTTCACGGGCAAACCCACACAGGTTTGACCCTGTCGTCTTGTAACTTGAAATGCCGTTGGTAACTTACAGGTAACAAATTATATGTCTCAAGAATGGTTTCTTTGACTGGGCATAGTCAATGATTTGGCAAATGGCAAAGCAGCAGTACATGTTTGTGCTCTGCCAGTCAAAGCTGTGGAAACAATGTAGCCCAATGCTTACGTCAATTCATGGCACGGGGCTTGATTCTCGAACACATCAAAATACGTGTCCAGGTCTTCTAAAAAAAACTTAGGACCATCGATGCAGCTTTCTGCACATTAAAGGGTTCCTCTATAGTCTTACAGGTGACGATCTAAAAATTTGTTGTCTCGGAAACGAACAGTTTCTCATGGAACTCTTCCTCATTCAATTTCCTCTGTGCCTCAATTTGTGCATTTTTAACAATATTAGGGTTCCATCCTGTTGAATTGATCTTGAGATATAGGATCAAACAAGGGGGAGTAGGTAAATGAACAGGTTTATCTGGAAACCCTGGGTTTAACCTAGTCCAGCCATGCCTATAGAGCCTAGACTGGTCTAGTTAATAGAGACAGGTGAGCATAAACAGTACTAGTATGAGGCTGCGTCATACTTCCAGCACACTATGTACTAATGTCTGGGGCAGACAGGAGGGAGAGGGAAAACCAAGATTGCTAGGCTCAAAAACCTCTGCCTGAGTTGCTCTCTTCTACGTCATCAATTAGCGACATATTCTAATTGTGACACTAAGCTCTCTGACTCTGATTCAGAACTCTCTGTATTATCAGGAAACAAAATATCTTTAATTAATGCTCGACTGTTACTGGGGAACTACGATTGTAGGTCACACCCAGATGCTTGGCTACCTGCCAAAAGTCTGAAGCTTTAAAGTACGTAACTTGACAAAGTCAGAGTATCAATTAACTTTTTCACCTTATCATACATCACAAAATAATAAATATGAAGTGATTATGGGAAGCTAGAACCCAATGAAAATTTATGCTTTATACCAGTGTTTTGTCTTAGAGCCAGAGCTCATTAAAGTATTTCCACTCCTTGGATCAAAGATTTGGAGGTACATAAATCCCTATGATGTTGTACAAGACCAAACCCCTAGTCTTCAGATTAAGAAATTACTAAAAAGTGTTTGACCATAGTTACTAGTATGGCAAACTGGACAATTCCTCCAACACCTTGGATCAAGAACCCTCCCAGGCCCCATTTTTAAAAATGACACGATATCTATTAAATATTCCAGGAACACTAAAAGAAAGCCCTTCTAGCATCCAGCCTGTTTGGGCTTTTTTAACAAAGTCAGATCCTGGTTCAGTTATCCGACATTTAAAAGATTAAGGGGTTGCAACTGATGGGTACAACCACTAAATGATTTAAAGATTTATTAACAAAGTGAGAAAATCTAGGGTAATAGTAATTAAATATAAAGATATTAATTTATCAATTAAGATAATTAGGAGGGTAGCTCCTACACTGCTCTCATATACAATAAGTCTGTGCTGAGGGCAAATATATGACTCGAAGTACCATCAGGTACAATGTCAGTAATAACAATAAATATATAAATAATAATAAATTTTGTACGAGTGTGCTCCCGGTAACTATGACTCGACTCAACCCCGTGTACGACAGAACAACTTCTCATAAGCTAGCTGTACTAACAAATTGACAACCAGAACAGCTTGATTGTCTAGTAAAATGACCACTTCGCAGAACAGCACTATAACAGGCAACAGCAAACACAGCTCAGGAACAAGGAGATAGAAACCCCTAACTAAACATCAGTAGATCCTCCAAAACAGTCCCAAAACTCCCTTACTACTGAAATAGGTTCAGCATAAACAATCCCAAACTGTGGCGGTGCACAGATGCCTTATCGAAGAAGGTCCAGAGCCAGGGGCTTGAGACCTGGGGTTATCAAAGAGTGTCAAGGTGACACACAACCCAAAAACAAAGTCGAATAATCACTGTCTATTCTATTCTCTGTGAACAGAGTTACACAGAGGTCTGAGAAAAAATGATTCGCCTCACCAACAAATACATACTCTACCCCGAGTCTAATGTCGAGAACAACAAGAGTGAGGAGTTGACTCGACGGGGGGGCAGGCCAGAGAGAGATGAAAAGGAACCACCACCCAGCTCAGGGTGTCCAGAGACTGACTCCTCCCCGCCCCAAACGCCGGCAGCCTAACAGTCGTTTGCCAACACCAAGGCAGTTTAAAATTGAGCACAACATAATATAATATCCTACCTAAATATATAGCTAAGTTTTTCTTTTAAAATATAAAGCAAAATATTACCGATTTAGCTATAATCGAGAATATTGCAATATAAAATTATAGAAAAAATTAAATATAATTATATACATTGAGGCCCAGTTCAAGGGGGAACAAAACCCCCCAAAAACACGACAGGGGATCACAGGACCGGCGAAAAATTTGGGGAAATTAACCAACAATGAATATAAAAAGGGAAATGTAAAAAAAAAACCCCGTGAAAAGCAGGGGACCATGGGCACAATAAAGCAGGGGGGGCCATGGGTACAAAAAAAAAGGGGGACAATGGACAAAAAAAGGGGGGGCCCCAATTGATTGTTTTGGGTTCCCCGGGGTTTTAATTAAAAAAAAAATAAAAAGAGTTAAAAAAACCCTTAAAAATTGCGTTTTTTTTTCCTTTTTTAAGAATGTGATGATGGGGGGAAACACACACACACACACACACACACACACACACAAACACACACAACACACACTCCCCAAAAAAAGTCCCTGTTTGCAGATATGAAGTTTTAAGAGGAGGGGAATTAAACAGATGAGGATCCCCGGGAGGACTACAAAGAAAAACCCGGACAGGTTGGACACCTGGTCCAGCAACTGGCTCCTCGAATTTAACCCCGCTTCAAAGTTTTAAGATTTTGGGGAAGGGGGAAAAAAGACCGCAGACAAAATAGGCTAGGTGACCAAAGACTGCAAACCTACTCAAAAGGAAAAGGTCTTGGGGGGGAAAATAATACC
>WNWK01053824.1:0-11754 GCA_009830355.1 Cherax destructor | reverse complement strand
GTCAGCAGTTGTTGGAACCCGCATGTGTCAGCAGTTTTGGAACCTGACTCTATAAGAGCACTCTTACCTTGATATGAGAAATCAGACTCTATGAAGAGCGACTCTTACCTTGATAGGAAATCAGACTCTTGAAGAGCGACTCTTACCTTGATATGAGTACTCAGACTTTTGAAGAGTGACTCTTACCATGATAGGTACATCAGACTCTATGAAGAGCGACTCTTACCATGATATAGTACATCAGACTCTATAAAGAGCGACTCACCATGATCTGGTACTCAGACTCTATGAAGAGCGACTCTTCCTTGATGTGAGTACATCAGACTTTTGAAGAGCGACTCTTACCTTGATGTGAGTATATCAGACTCTATGAAGAGCGATTCTTACCACAATGTCAGAATAAGTGATATAAGCGGATCTGCTCTCCTGGCTTATATACACATTCCTTTACATAAGCGACACCCACCTGAAGGAGGCAGTGCCAAGAAACTGCTGAAAAGCTTTTGATCCAAGGAAGTAGATTGACCTTCCGCCTACCTACACAGATCTAATTTGATTGGCTCACATTCACCTGGGCAATATTGCCCCTGAGGGTTTTGCACATACCTAGGAATATATGAACATAAAGTACATTATTGGACTTATATAAGAGTGAGTTACCGGGGCATTAACCTCACTATCAGTACACCAGCTGTCAATGTTCCCTTACTGAAGCTTGTATAACCAACTGCCATGTGCACCTAGCTGCCATGTGTACCCAGCTGCCATGTGTACCTAGCTGCCATGTGCACCCACTGCCATGTGCACACATCTGTCATGTGCACACATCTGTCATGTGCACACAGCTGATATGTGCACCCAGCTGCCATATGCACCCAGCTGACATGTGCACCCAGCTGTAATGTGCACCCAGCTGCCATGTGCACCCAGCTGCCATGTGAACCCATCTGCTATGTGCACCCAGCTGCCATGTGCACCCAGCTGCCATGTGCACCCAGCTGCCATGTGCACCCAGCTGCCATGTGCACCCAGCTGCCAATGAAGAGAAATTTCAAATTACTCTATTATGGAAAACTTGAGGAAATTAAAACAACATCGGAGTACAAAACAAATTCCGGCCACACAATAGAGCGAAAAACTAATATGAAAGACCTGGGAGTGATAATGTTAGAGTAACTCATTTTCAAGGCTCACAACCATGGCATGGTGGCTAAAGCTCTCGCTTCGCGCACGGAGGGCCCGGTTCAATTCCCGGCGGGGCCGAAACATTTCGAAGTGTTTCCTTACACACACACACACATATATACAACAGGCCTAGTGTCTAATCGACATGTGCCTAGGACAAAATGGTAACTAACCTTGTACCTACCACATTTGCTAGAAAAATCATATGATGGATAATGAGAACCTTCAAAATTAGGGATGCCAAGCCTATGATGATTCTCTTTAAATCACTTGTTCTCTCTAGGCTGGAATATTGCTGAGCACTAACAGTCCTTTTCAAGACAGGAGAAATTGCTGACCTAGAAACTGTACAGAGAACCTTCATGGCACACATGAGTACGATAAAACACCTAAATTACTGGTAATGGGGGAAGTTCCTTGACTTGTATTTCCTGGAATGCAGGCGAGAAAGGTGCATGATAATATACTCTTGGAAAATCCTAAGGGGATTAGTACAAAATTTGCGCGCGAAAATCACTCCCAACGAAATCAGAATACTCGGCAGGCGGTGCAACACCCCACATAAAAAGCAGGGCACCACAAGTATGCTAAGAGACAACAAAATAAGTGTCAGAGGCCCAAGATTGTTCAACTGCCTTCCAGCAAACTTAAGGGGGATAGACCCCGGGCTGTCTTCAAAAAGGCGCTGGTCAGGCGCCACGTATGAACCACAGCCCAACATGAATATCCTTACTTGGGAATTTTCTATTCCATATTAATCGATATAGAGTAGACTGGTAGACAATAATTAGGACATTATAAAGAGATACTTGTGAGTACCCCTGGGAACATTCGAGTACCTCAGACCAGGACATTTAAACGGACTAAGAGCACACTCATTTCCTTTCTTTTATTAATTAAATAGGTTACACAGAATAATAGTAATCCATATATAAATAATATCCACTGAGAAACATTTTCTCTCAAGCCACATGATCTGTTCTAAGCAACTAGAAAAAGCTTCGGTCTGGCTGTTATATCTTCTAATATCATAATACTTGATAACTCAAAAACCCTCTACCCCATATGGGGAGGGGATGTGGTGGTGCCGGGTGGCACCAAACCATTGGCCCACATTCCGAGAGGCTGCGGCTGGTGACAACCCCTGCACTGTGCTACTCTGAGAAAACTTCCTCACTCCTTCAGTTGCTGCCTTGCAACATTGCACAGCTCCTGATGACGCACTGAGAAGGTGAACATCTCCCCATGGGTCCTTAGAGAGGAGCAGAGACGCTGTGTGTGCCACTAACCACAATCTTCAACCCATCCCTTGAAACTGGGCAACTACCTGAGGTATGGAAGACGACAAATGTAGTTCCCATTTTTAAGATAGGAGACAGAAACGAGGCACTAAATTATAGACCAGTCACTGATAATAATAATAATAAAAATAATATCTTTATTTACTACAAGTACATGTACAAGGTATACAGGCCTAGCTGACATCAATGACATACTACTATATAGAAAGTCCCTTGTTATGCAGAGCTTTTCGAGCAAATTAGGTCCTTGTCCCAGGATGCGACCCACACCAGTCGACTAACACCCAGGTACCCATTTTACTGATGGGTGAACATAGACAACCGGTGTAAAGAAACCCACCCAATGTTTCTACCCGAGCTGGGAATCGAACGCAGACCCTCGCCGATTGAAGCGAGAGCTTTAGCGATCAGGCATGGAGAAGATTATCAGGAGGAGAGTGGTAGAGCACCTAGAAGGGAACAAGATTATAAATGACAACCAGCACAGATTCATGGAAGGCAAATCCTGTGTCACAAGCCTTCTGGAGCTTTATGACAATTTAACAGAAGTATGACACGAAAGAGAGGGGTGGGTTGATTGCATTTTCTTGGACTGCAAGAAGGCCTTCGACACAGTTCCTCACAAGAGATTAGTGCAGAAGCTATAGGATTAGGCACATATAACAGGAAGGGCATTGCAATAGATCAGAGAAAACCTGACAGGGAGACAACAACGAGTCATGGTACGAGATGAGGTATCACAATGGGCGCCTGTGACGAGAGGGGTTCCACAAGGGTCAGTCCTAGGACCAGTGCTGTTTTTGTATATGTGAATGACATGACTGAAGGGATAGACTCAGAAGTATCACTGTTTGCAGATGATGTGAAGTTAATGAGAAGAATAAAATCAGATGAGGACCAGGCAGGACTACAAAGATACCTGGACAGGCTGGACACCTGGTCCAGCAACTGGCTACTCAAATTTAACCTTGCCAAATGCAAAGTCATGAAGATCGGTTAAGGGTAAAGAAGACCGCAGACAGAGTATAGGCTAGGTGGCCAAAGACTGCAAACCTCAAGGAAAAAGATCTTGGAGTGAGTATAATACCGAGCACATCTCCGGAAGCACACATCAACCAGATAACTGCTGCAGTATATGGGCGCCTGACAAACCTGAGAATAGCGTTCCGATACCTCAGTAAGGAATCGTTCAAGACACTGTACACCGTGTACGTCAGGCCCATACTGGTGAATGCAGGACCAGTTTGGAACCCATTCCTGGTCAAGCACGTCAAGAAATTAGAGAAAGTGCAAAGGTTTGCAACAAGGCAAGTTCCAGAGCTAAGGGGGATGTCCTAAGAAGAAATGTTAAGGGAAATAGGCCACTGGAGAACAGGATGGTTAGGGAAAACATGATAACGACATACAAAATTCTGCGAGGAATAGATAAGGTGGACGGAGACAGGATGTTCCAGAGATGGGACACAGAAACAAGGGGTCGCAATTGGAAGATGAAGACTTAGATGAGTCACAGAGCTGTCAGGAAGTGGAATAGTCTGGAAAGTGAGGTAGTGGAGGCATGAACCATACATAGTTTTAAGACGAGGTGTGATAAAGCTCATGGAGAAGGGAGAGACAGGACCAAGGAGCGATCAGTGAAGAGGAGGAGCCAGGACCTGATTCTCAACCCCTGCAATCACAAGTAGGTGAGTACAAATAGGTGAGTACACACACACACACACACACGGTGGCCTGGTGGCTAAAAGTTCTCTCTCTCTCTATATATATATATATAGACCCCACGACATCTTGTCCCGCCTGCCGCAGTTTGGTAAATGATTTAAAATCACTTGTTTCGTGATTTCATTGCTGTATAGACTGCTTGTGGAAGCGGGTATTCAAACAGGAGGAGACTGAAATTAATCCTTGAGATACCACTGAGATCAATTTTACTGTTCAGTTCGAGGTAAATAACTCATTGCCTCTCCTAGATGTTTCAATTATTAAGGGTAACAATGATTTTAAATTTAAAATTTACAGAAAACCTACGAATAACTGTTCCTATGTACACTATTATTCTTCACATCAAGATAGAGTTAAACTGTCGGTTTTCTCATCAGTGATTTTGAGAGCTTTACGTATTTGTAATCCAGAGTTCATAGATGAAGAAATCTCCAAAATTTATGAAATAGCTAATGATCTAAAATACCCAAGAAACGTAGTTGATAAATCCTTTAAAATAGCTAGAAATACTTTTTACAATCCAAAAATGGACAACCAACCTTATTCAACCAAAAATATGTTGGTTGTCCCTTACCATGAAAACTTGGTTGATATGTCTTCCCTTCTTAAGACTTTTAATATCAAAGTTGTATTTAAAAATCTTGATACACTAAAAAAAAATTGATAAAAAATTCCCCCCAAAATGTTGACGGATGTGTCTATAAAATTCTTGTAAAATATGCGATAAAGTTTATTACGGTCAAACTGGTAAAAGTCTTGAACTAAGATTAAAACAACATAAATATAGCATTAGAACTGGACAAGATTCTAATGCTCTGTTTATTCATGTCAGAGATTTTAACCATCCAATTGATTTTCCAAAGGCTGAGAAGGTTGTATCAAGCAAGTCCATGGTTGACAGGAATATAATAGAATCATGTTTCATAAAAAACAGTTTTGAAAAAATTATGAATATTTCTTTTGGTTTATATAAATTGGATTCATTTATAATTAATAAAATTTGGGAAGAAATTGATGATACATGGGACAAGTAAAAAATAATTAATGCTTGGGTGGCGTATTACGTGCGCTTCACAGAGTTGGGTGCTGTCATGCGACTGTGAGGTGTAGTCTTGTCCCTTTATATACCTTCTTGTTGATGTTTTGTGTTTTATAGTTTCTTGATAATGTGAGAAGTCACGAAAGCGCTTGGAATTTCGCTATATTTTTCGTAGTGGTTGTTTTGCATATATATATATATATATATATATATATATATATATATATATATATATATATATATAGTGGACCCCCGAGTTTCGTAAAAACTTCACTCCTGAAGTCTGCTCAAGTGCCATTACCGAACGAATTTACTCCCTTAAGGAAAAATTTCACGTAGGTTAGTCTATTTCAGACCCCCAAAAATACACTTCCACAAGAACTTACAAAAGTATACTTACATAATTGCACGATTTCCGGGGTGTTCGTTAACCGAGGGTCCACTGTTATATATATATATATATATATATATATATATATATATATATATATATATATATATATATATATATATATATATATATATATAACACACACCTCTGGAACTGTACTGGGGACTCTCATCCTCAGAGAAAAAAATAAACTTGCTTCAGGGAAATCTCAAGGTTCTCTGAAGCTGTTTGAAAATTGTTTTCTCCTACCACCCCTATATTTTATATAGATTTTATTTAAAGACAAAATACATTGACAAAGATACAATAGGGAGCAGAACAACATAGATAACATCTCAGAGCTACATCTCGAATACTTCGTCCAGCTCCCTGGCGGTGGGCCACGTGCCTAGAATGCTGCAGGCATTTTCCCTCTGGATAGCAAACTGACTCTCTGAAAGAGGAAGCTGGCCGCTCTGTGGTCCCTGGTTTCTATGATGAGTTTTTCACCCAGCTCTTTGAGAAACTTTAGAGCACACTTGCCCCATGCTCCAAGGGTCTCCGACCCTATTGGGATGAAGTTATAGCAAGGGGAAGGCCTTCATATTTGCTGGTCTTCTGGGTCTCCCTGTGGCTGGCAGCTCCACCCCCTTCAGCTACGTAGTATGGTAAGTAGGTGTCTGCCATTGTGGCAGCACAGGTGTAGTCCCAAGCAATCTGTTATATACATATATCGGTAACTCTGGGAGAGAGAGAGAGAGGCTGTGGGCATCCCTATCTGTGGTTTTGGCATAATATCTTCCAATCAAGAACACCTACCAGGATTATCATTAACAGGCTGGTGTGTGAATACCTGCAGCTCATTTTGGAGTGGCAAGAAGACCCTGCATTTCATTTCTTCCATGAAATTTGTGCCAGTGAGGGAGGATACACAAGGGTCATCTGAGGGTTGGAGGGAGCAGTGAGGGAGGTGGTCAACATGGAGGAGGGGTAATACTGCGTGTGTTTCCCCCCACCCATCCCATGAACACGTGCACATACACCGTGGAGACTCGTTTCGAAAACAGAGTGTTTGTTCACCTTGTGTATATATTGTTGATAGTGTAGATTGTATAGTGGTGTTTTGTTTATAGTGGGGGGCTGTGTATAGTGTAAAGTGTCGGGTCATGTATAATGAGGTGTCGTTTAGTGCAGTGAGTGGGCAACTCTGCCAATCCTGTCTCCGCAGTTCAGTACCCCTCCTCCACTACTCCCTCACCATTATCACTCCTCACACCACCTCCCCCTCCTCCCTCCCCCGCCTTCCACGAGGACGTGAGGGGCCTCTGTACACCGCGTGCCGCGCGCGAGGAAAAAAATTCGAAAATTGAGTTAACCATTATGAAAAATAGAGTAACTCTCTGGCTACACAATGGTACAAGAATCATTGTTCTACGACATTCCTACAAGGAATTATGGTCGTTTATAACACACATGGTGACGCCAACACCCATAGCAGGTCGACTGACATGTCGTGAATTTTCGTATTTTTTTCCCGATTTTTTTTCCTTAATTTCTTGTATTATTCTTACTTATATAATAATTGACGATTTGGCATCATAATAGAGTGGGCGGAGCTTATACATAGTGTGGGAGCCAATCAGGAACCGTCTGGAATATTCACTTGCGTCAGCAGAAATTCCTGACTCAGGATAGCCGGGGAATATGCTTCATTATAACGCTATTATCAATACTACGGCTTTCATATCTATCAAAATTGATCTATTATGACATAATAGACAATATAAATAACAAATAAACATGGTAAATACTCCAGAATGAATAATATGTGGCATAATATGATCGCCGCCTAGGTATGCCTAGGCATACCTAGGCATATTATTGGCCATCTTGTAATATCTACTTCATAAAATGTATAATAAGTACACCCCACTTTGTATATTACTAGAAATAAAGAATTTGAATTTGAATTTGAGTAAAATATTACTTCTCTGGGGATGGTGGTTCCTTGGGGTTTCCCTTATTCCTCTAGGGGAGCAGTTCGGGCTGAGAGTTTGAGGGAAGAGGACGTGTGTACGTGTGGGAGTGAGGTCCTAGGCCTTCTATCTCAGGACTGCTTATTTCACTCGACTGATAACTCATCATGCAGCTCATATCGTTGGATCGCAGCTGCATTATTGCTGGAACTCTTATGTGTGAGCTGTGACTAGTGGTCTACCTAGTTAAACACAGTGTTGGTTTGAAGTGGCTCTAGGCCTTCCTTCACTGCCTCCTCCCCTCCTTCCTCGATTTGGAACTCAGCCATTCGCCTCTATTTACTTATGGTCTAGAGGCAGATCTTGCCTGCCCACATAAGTGCCTGGGTGCCCCTGTCAGTCCTCCTGCCGGCAGTTACAATATTCCTGCCATACCAGTGTTTTCGTGCATCGAGAAAGCAAAGGCATCAAGCCAAAAAGCAAATCCTTACCTAGTGACTTAGTTAAGAACAATTTAACGATCATTGCAATACCTGGTCACTTCTTTGGCTACCAGCGACGGCTTTTTAAGTGGGACATGCCAGAGGTTCACCTACATAGTAAGTTTGTGTTGATTTATTTGTGCACACAGAGTGAAAATTCCGAGGCACGTGTGCTAGAAGTGTTTTGTGCTGTAGGTTTGGAGTAACTAAGCGAGCATCAGTACCAACGTAGGCTGAGGAATGTACGAGGAACAGAAGCCTGGCCTATGGGTGACCTTGAGATTGGCACTATAAGACTCGCATGCCACTTACACCCATATTGCTTGTGTCTGGTGAGGTGAATGTCCCTTACACCAATCCTCCTATTCACCAGTATATTTAATTCATCACCATCATCATCCCAGGACTACTTGTTTCACTGGACTGGTAACTCTTCATGCAGCTCATATCGTTGGATCGCAGCCACATTGTTGCTGGAACTCTTATGTGTGAGCTGTGACTAGTGATCTACCTAGTGGAACACTTCACTGCCTCCTCCCCTCCTTCTTCGATTTGGAACACAGCCATTCGCCTTTATTTACTTATGGTCTAGAGGCGGATCTTGCCTGCCCACATAAGTGTCTGAGTGCCCCTGTCAGTCTTGCCAGCATTCCACGATTTCTCCCTCACGCTTCTTAAGAATGTGTCTCCTGTGTGCCGATTTGCCTGCTACAAGCAAATCTCCAAGTGGTTGGCACAGGCTTAGCTAGCACATTCAAGCTGGCTTGAAAACTACACTTCAAGCCAGCCAGGACAAGGAGGGGGTTGCCAAGAGTTACAGCTGTCCTGACCCCTAGCACGTCTACACTGTTCCTGCCATACCAGTGTTTTTCCTGTATCGAGAACACCAAAAAAGCAAGCCAGCCTATGTAATCCAAGCCAGCTCTGCCAAGGAAGCCAGTGTGAAATCTGCTTCCAGTGTGTCTGCACTACTTTTCATTACCAGTAAAATGCCGGCAAAAGACAACTTTTGCTAGTGGCTTAGTGTGGGTTGCTAAGCCAGATGGATATAAAGAGTGAATAATGTAAGGGAGAGCGGAGTAGTTGTGTGGCTACCACCATCACCCACATATCTCTCTGCTTGTACATTTCCACCACCGCTCACACACCAGGTGAAGAAAGATGTTTTGAGCGCCGACGATAATTATGTAGTGGTGCGCGGGTCGCCAGTTACACCCCAGAGTAACTACGCTAACTTTCTTTCACCTCTGCACTAGGATTATTTCTGACCTTCAGCAACAGTGTTTTGCTTTACAGACAGTTAATTGTCATTTGTAAGCCTGTATTAAGACTTTAAAAGGCTCAAAGTTTATTTCAGTGTAGTGACTTATTACAATTATTAACTCAGTGTAATGCACTCTCCGCTCAGTGTAACTGAACTATTAAATACGGTTACACAATTAAGTTGCTTGTCCTAGTGTTGTGCTGTGTTTCCTAATACATTTTTCCGTTCAGACTGAAACTTTACTGCTAAATTCCCAGAACTATCTATATTTCAAATTGCAATATTCATCTGTGCTGTGAGTGTGTAACTTATGCTATTTTTATAACATTAAGTAAATTTTGTTCAGGTATAAAATTATTGTATTTTTACTGTGAACAAGCTTACTCTTGCATGATGTTCAGTTTCATGAATACTTTCTTGAGTAATTCAGTAACCTTTCTCATAAGCTTCATGGACAAGAATGCTACTCATCTCGTCGGTGTTTCTCAGATATAGAAGAGACCTAAGGATGCTATCATGTGGAATTTATATATAGGTTAAGTTAGTATCAGCAGAAGTGTATTCTAAGTGATAGTGTGAGCACTTGATGTACGTGATAACAGTTGTCATACGTAGCAACGTGTGCACTGAGTGTATGTGATAACACTTGTCATACATGGTGACATGTGTGTGGTGTGTGCACTTGGTGTAGTGATAACACTTGTCATACATGGTGACATGTATGACAGGTAAGTAAATATGAGTTTGGGTACCGGTTCATCTATGTACAACAGAACAAACACCCACACTTACATACATGCATACATACATAGTAACGTGTGAGTTACCTAGGATGGCCCATAGAAGTCGGGCACAGTGATTTATCTCATTGTCATTGCAACATAGTTTTTTAGTAATGTGTGTATCATATTAAGTAGTAGTATTTGAAGTGTTCATTGAACTTTAACCCTTGTGTCATGATTTATGTTAGACTTCTAACTATAGTAAATATGAGTAGTAACTTGAGTTAAGTAAGTACATGTACATAATTGGAAGTGTTCATTGAACTGGAGCCCTGGTCTTACACCAGATACCTGTAAGTGATCCCTTGAATATTAATTCACTCTTAATATTCATATTTAAAGTTAAGTGTTATCACTATTCTCCTTGCACTCAAATGTTTACTTAATTTACAGTAAAAATTAATTAAAATGTTCAGTCTACATATTCCCAGTGAACAATTAATTTTTATTGCTGCATTAATCACTTCTGCAACTTAATTAATTTCTTGCAATTATTTTATATAGTATTTTGTGCTCTATTTTATTTTACTTATTGTTTATTTCTGACAGGTGATAAAATTAAAATTCAGGGCAATCTTTTCAGTATTACACTTCTTTTAATTGTGTCAGTATTGCATATTAGTTTCTTAGTGTCAATTCTTTTAGGAAATTTATTTTTCCAGTATACTTTCAAATTTCATAAAATTACTATTTGTATTTCTACTTTGCATTGATTTACATTTTTATTAATATATTTCTTGATTGAATTAAGAGTAAAGACAGCTCACGTTTACAATTAATTCACATTGAAGTAATATTTCCCTTGTCATTGTAATTTCAATGTATTTCCTTATTTTATACAGTGTAATTCAGTGAGTTGTCAATTCTCATGCAGTGTACCTTAGACATTTTAATTACTTGTAATGTCTGCAATATTATTATATTAATGAGGTGTCATATTAGATGGCAGTAGCCTGTTTTGACTCGAGAGGAAATTATCATTGAATTTGAACCTTTTATTTAATATTATATTTTTGTGATCAATATTACTTACCGTTCTACCTCTCTTTATTCTCATCTTGTGATTTGTGATTAGGTGTAAGACCTTGTCTGTACAATCCATTATTGTACCATATTATTAACACTGTGAGTCTTACATGACCTATCATCACCGGCAAACATGGCAACTGGCACAGAGGAATATATTTCTGCAGGTGATGACAATGATGCTAACTTACAGATCTTTATAAGTAAACAAAGAAGGAAAAGTGAGAAAGGGCTAGAGCGCCGACGTAGTCAGGCTCACCTGACTCGTAGGCAATGTGAACCTAGACGTCCATGGTGCACACAGGGTGCAAGAAGTATTTCTTCTAAGGAAGACTGTGTTAAGCTGAACTTCCCTGACAACACCCTGCTGCAGGGTAGGTGTGCAGGGATAATGGCAGCAGTAAATGCACATCCGAAGGCGAGAATCCACTTTGAAAAAAACTCACACAACTTTGTGTTTGTGGAACAGAACAAAGAACTGATCAGTGATCTACTTAGCACAACCTATGGGGATATTAAGCTGCTCCGCCCTCCATCAGACACGCATCAATTTCAAAAAGGGGTCAGTATCATAATCTTTGGATACCCTCTCGAAATGAACCCATCC
>WNWK01053823.1:0-11754 GCA_009830355.1 Cherax destructor | reverse complement strand
AGGCCAATATTGAGTATGCAGCACCAGTTTGGAACCGCACCTGGCCAACACGTCAGGAAGCAAGAGAAAGGTAAAGGTTTACAACAATTAGTCGGAGCTAAGGGACATATCCTACGAAGATTAGGGAACTCGACCTGGCGTCACTGGAGGACAGGAGGAACGAGGAGGACATGATAACATGTAAAATACTGAGAGGAATCGTGACATAAGAGGCAGGACAGAGCCTTCATCCATTATTATTATTATTGGTTGTTGATGTTATTATTATTTTTCACGTTATTATTAGTATTTTACAGTTTTATGTTTCAGATTTACACTGTTTTGCCACACACACACACACAACAATACCTGTTGCAGCATTTGGGCGACTAGCGAACCTAAGAATAGCATTCCGGCATCTCAGTAAGAGTAGTTCCAGACCTTGTACACCTGAACGTCAGGCCAATATTGGAGTATGCAGCACCAGTTTGGAACCCGCACCTGGCCAAGCACGTCAGGAAACAGAGAAAGTGCAAAGGTTTACAACGAGATTAGTCCCGGAGCTAAGGGACATATCCTACGAGAAGAGATTAAGGGAACTCGACCTGGCGTCACTGGAGGACAGGAGGAACAGGGAGGACATGATAACATGTAAAATACTGAGAGGAATCGACAAGGTGGACAGAGACAGGCTGTTCCAGAGATGGGACACAGCAACAAGGGGTCACAGTTGGAAGTTGAAGACTCAGATGAATCACAGGGATGTTAGGAAGTATTTCTTCAGTCACAGAGTTGTCAGGAAGTGGAATAGTCTGGAAAGTGAGGTAGTGTAGGCAGGTATCATACATAGCTTTAAGAAGAGGTATAATAAAGCTCATGGAGCAGGGAGAGAGTGGACCTAGTAGGGACCAGCGAATAGTCTGGGGTAGGATCTGTAACTCGACCCTTGCAACCACAATTAGGGGAGTACAATTAGGTGAGTGTACACACAGTAGTAGTAGCGACCAGTGAAGAGGCAGAGTCAGGAGCTGTGAATCGACCCCTGCAACCGCAATTAGGTGAGTACACACACACACACCTGCAACCACAAATAGGTGAGTACAAATAGATGAGTACATGATGTTGTGGAGGCAGGAACCATACATATCTTTAAGAAGAGGTATGATAAAACTCACGGAGCAGGGAAGGAGTTACCAAGTAGCGACCAGTGAAGAGGCGGGGGACAGAAGCTGTGAATCGACCCCTGCAACCACAATTAGGTGAGTACACACACCGTGTGATGTTTCGTACAAAATCTCTATAGCATACAGACAGAGAATATATATATGTATATTTCAGTTTTCAATATAACTCTTTCGATTCACTGGCTGATCGAACGTTAACCATTATTGAACAAGCAAGTTGTTTTGAATCTCAATTCGCACATATTTTTTGGTTTACGTAAATAATTTTTTCGTTATAATTCATAATGTCAGTAAAAATATCTTTTTTAATCCATTTAATCTTAATTTTTAAAGGGGTGGACAGATAAGCCAGTGGAAGGCTTCGGTCAGATGACCAAATGCTCCAGTGGCGGGTCATCATATAACTAAGACCCGCCTCAGGAAACAATTGTCCTGTTTCCTGACCAAACTTACCTAACCTAACCTAAAGTTTTAAAAATATTCGCCAACTCAAATTTAATTAGGTAGTGTGCGCCTATCAATGTGAATTTATTGCATATTGCTCTAGTTAAATGCTGGCATTGCACTCTTTTCTCTGACAGCTGCAGACAGCGAGCTGCTGGCTTACACCACCTCAACTGAGCACACAATAGCAGGACACGTCATCGACGCTGCACGTAAACATCTCCAGAGGGAAAATATAGCTATAAGTGCAAAAGTTTTAAGACACAAACTAACAGCGATGGCAAAACTTTGGCAGAGGCGACGTCGTTATGAGGCAGGGAGGGAATACTGACTTGCCAGTGATGACACCGCTGCCAGCTACATACCTTCCTCCCCCTTCCACATCTCTCTCCGTCTGGCTTTCTTCTCTTACAAGAATGAAAACATCCTCTGAACGATATATTTTTTTGTTTTATCTATGAGTTATTGAGAGAAGTGACTAGTGACTTTATCTGTTGAACTTTTCCTTAGTTTATTCTTCTTATTTTGCTTCTAAATTTTCTTCAATATGCGGAACCTAGTGCTGCTACCCTGATCTATATAACATTTTGCAATGTTAAAACAAGAGCTGACTATGTTTACCTAACACATCCATCATGCAGGATGGGTTTCCTATCAGTCTCCAACACACAAGTGTCGTTGATAGTTTAATTGTTTGACGAAGAAAAACTTATTCCATATCTGGATGTTTCTCCTGTCATGTTACATCACATAAGGTAGTTTTTTGTCATATTCTATCACATAAGACAGTTTTCCTGCTACGATCCACTGTGGTGTTCTGGTCATATTCCATACTTAAGAATAGGTCGCCCATGTGAAATAGGGCGGACTTTGAGCGACTCTTCATCAAAATGTACGAATTCCATGTTAATGTTGATGTTAATGTTCATTTTCACCTTATGAGACATGTTTGGAGTAAGGGTTATCTAAATTTAATTTTATCTAGCTATTTGAGTTTTTCCCACCCATCTTCTCAAGGAATTTGTTGGAAATATTTTTCTAAACCAGCCTGAAAACCCTGAGAAATCTACAACAATTCATGTTCAACTAGCACCATGGAGACTCCACAAAGAGGTAATAATTATCAAGACTTATAATAATAATGTCTTTATTTCTACATGTACAAGGTATACAGGCCTAGCTAACATCAATTATATATTACTATATAGAAAGCCGCTTGTTATGCTGAGCATTTTGAGCAAATTATATCAGTTTTGTCCCAGGATGCGACCCACACCAGTCGACTAACACCCAGGTACCCATTTTATACTGATGAGTGAACAGGGACAGCAGGTGTCTTATGGAAACACGTCCCTAATGTTTCCAGCCGTACCGGAGATTCGAACTCCGGATCTCAGTGTGTGAGGTGAGTGCACTAGCGATCGAGCTACGGGACTCCGTACATTGTGTTCCCGGTACATCCATTACAAATGACTGTGATCAAGTAATGTACAGCGTAATTACACCCTGACACACCAATGACCGGAAGACCCAGGAACTGATGCTCAACCAACTTTATTACCTCTGTTTTTTCCCTTCTAACTTCCCTAGGCATAGGCTGACAGAACTCTGCTGATGATACACCGCAGTGAACAGCGCTACGCCATACACCATCGGCGACATAAGAGTCAGTGTTGCTGTGATATTTATTTATATTCATATCCCTTACGAAGTCCCTACACCCGTGTTTGTATTTAAATAATTAACCAGTGTATACAATCCACTCACACCTTTGTAAACGAATCTGGTGTTTCAAAAATTCACACAAACTGTGGAAATAATAAATCAAGGTTCCCTTGCGATATATCTAATCACAGAGGGTAAGTGACCGAGGTGTTTGAGTAAACACTAATTATAATGGTACATAACTCCACATAATCCACAAGAATTTGTCTCTCAACTCTCGAGCTGAGAGGTTGTCAACTAGTGGCAGATTTTCGTCAACACAATATGGCGCTGGCTGGACGACGAAGAGTGATCACCGTTTGCATTGAGCTGACTTGTGGCTCTGTGACGGGCTCAACAATGCATGTGCTCCTACCAGCAATCATCAGGGACACTTACGGATTTGTACACGAGAATTTGTGTGGTGTTGCGATGAATGGAGTGTCTCGCATATTTGTGAAATTTTGCGACACCGGTGTGTATGAACAGGTGGTGGCATGTTACCAGGACCTCAGCATACCAGTCAACACAGCCATGACTGTGACACTCCACGATGTGTCACGGTACTACACGTGGGTCCGAATTCGAAATGTACCCTTTGAAGCGGAAGAAGCAGATTTGAGGGACTTTTTAAAAAATACAGTACCGTGCATATGACTACTGTGGGATGGTGGTCTGAAGGGATATATGCCATTCCTTCATATGTACAAATGGAGGGCTTTAGGACCAAAGTGTATGTGACATACTTGGGGCAATGCAGGACTTGCCGCCTGTGTGCTGCTGTCAATCACATGGTGGTGCAATATGATAGGCGCCAGGCTCCCTTTGAGTATAGCTGACTTTGGGATTTCAGGCAATCCGAACCGACATGGAGCTGCGGGAGGTGGACGAGCTCCAGAAGTCAACACAGTGGAGTGAGGAGGTGAAGCATGGTGAGATGCAGACTCAGTCCTGTGTTACACTGTCAGGGACATCCCCGTCTGTGGTGACCGCCCCTGTGGGTGGAGGGGTGTCGACGGAAGCAGAGACTGGTGATGTGGAGGCATCCATAGTGTCTGTGCTCAGTGATTTGTTAGATGCCCAGGAAGGGCGTTCAATGTCGCATAAGGAGTTGGCCCTGGGGTCCGGGGATGGGAACGAGGTTATGGAGAGCGGTGACATGGTGGAGACGGAAGAGGCTGGTGTGATGATGAAAGGCCATACTGTGGAGGTGGAAGTGCACCAGGTCTGTTCTCATGGGGATAGTACGTTGGTGGACGGTTGATCACGGAAACGAGTGGCTACCTTGTCAGACTCAGATGATGTTTTAACGCCTGGGCAAAGATCTGGGAAGAAGACATGGGCGGATGTTGCAAACAAGGGGCTGGGAAGTCCTAAGTCGCAAGGTCCTGTCAAAGGCCTCTCCAAGGGGGGTGGGGGGGAGCTAGAAAGTCAGTGATTAGAAAGGGGAGAAGGGTGTTGTGGTCCGGAAGGGTAAACTACCACTATCTCATTTAAGTGCATAACTATTAATGTCAACGGATTAAGAGCTGCTAGGAAGTGCGTGTGTGTCAGAGACCTGTTGATGCATCATGGAGTGGATGTTATGTTTATACAGGAGCATAATTTAAAGCCTGGAAGCGTGTTAGAGATCGACGGATATGAGGTGTATATGGTGAGATCTGTGCAGTTGAAAGGTGGCGTGGCTGTCTTAATTATGGAGAATAGCCCGTTTGTTATACAGCATTGGGAGGAGGGGGGAAGGGTCGGGTGGTGCTGGTTGAGGGAATGTGAGGTAGGAGGCAGACGGATTTTGTAGGTGTGTATGGTCCGGCAGAGTGGGACATTCATGTTAAAAATAGATTTGTAAGAGAAGTTTTAGTGTATCATTTTAGGACACTGCCAGAGGTTCCAGTAATTGTTGGGATTGGAATTGAATTGTTCATCGTAAAGATGTGGAGCTGCTGGGCATGGGGCATTGTTCAGTGGTATTGGGGGATTTACTGTATGGGGCGAGGTTAATCGATGTGGGGGTGGTGCAGGGTGGGGGGCTGAGCATACCTTTGTGTGACATGGGTATCGCGGTTGGACAGGTTGTATGTTACGCGTCCTGTCGTCATGCAGAGGGTCCGTGTTGTGGATGTAGCATTTTCTGATCATAGGGGGTCTTGGCAGAAATAGAGTGGGAGGGGTTTGCTAAAGAGGTACAGAGGATATTGGAAGTAAAATACAAGGTTGTTTCAGGGGCTGGAGGGGAGGGAATTGTTTGTGGGGATGTGGGGGAATTTATGGGAGGGGTTAAGAAGGGAAGGACTTGGTGAATTGGTGGGATAAGATTGCTAAACCAGGGATTAGGGAGTTCTATGTTCATAGAGGGTGTGAGGAAAACCATTTGTCTTATGGGTTAATGAGGTACCTTGAAGATCAGCTTTGGGATTGTTATTTGGAATATCCTGTAGAGGATATTGAGGGCTTAAAGAAACATATCCGGGGGTTGCAAAATGAACGTTTTGTTGGTGAACGTGTGATGGGGAGCTTGGAGGAGGTGCTCTGGGGAGATAGGCCGTCGGCGTGTGTGCTGAGCGGGCAAATGCAAAGAAGGAAGGCAATAGAGGTCATGGGTTTGTGTGTTCATGAAAGTGTAGTGGGGTTTAACATGGGTCAGTTCTTGAATCGACGGAGGGTATAGGCAGGTACATAGATGCGTGGTTGATGTCACAGATGAGAAGTAAAGGTGTGGATGAAGTGGCAATACAGTACGTAGGGGGTGGTATGCAATGTATGCTTGAGGATAGGGATAGGAAGGCTCTGGGGGGTCCCATTATTGAATCGGTGTGGGAAGCACTGATGTATATGAGCAAGGGGAAGGCACCAGGAATTGATGGCCTGCCCAGTGAGTTTTACATTATGCATTGGGGTGTGTTGAAGGGTTTCCTTGTTAGGTTGATCAACATGATGAAGAGGGGATGGGTGTTTCGACTCAACGAACGGTGGTACTGGTGCTGGTGCCGAAAAGGGATCAGCAGTCAATGGTGAAGGATTATCGGCCAATATAGTTGATGTGTAGTGACTATAAACTATATTCGAAAATTTTAGGTAATAGGATGAAGAAAGTCATACATAGGGTACTTGATGTGGGTCAATATGGGGTACTGGGAAGAACTATGTTTGAGGGGCATGGTGTGATTAGAGATTTTATTGACTACGGGCAGTCGAGGGAGGGGGGTGGGGTGTTAGCACTGGATTGGAGGGCAGCCTATGATAGTGTGGAGAGGAAGGTGTTGTGGAGGTTCATGAGGTGGCAGGGTTTTTTTTTGGCAGAGGTTGTGGCATGGGAGCATTTGCTGTATTGTGGGGCATGTGTGCGAGTGCAAATAAATGGGAGATTAGGACGCATTGTGGAATTGGGTCGGGGTATTCAGCAGGGTTGTCCCCTATCGCAGATGTTATTTGCATGCTTACAGGACCCTTTTTATCGGGCGGTGAGGGAGGGGGTGTGGGAGGGCGTACCATGGGTGCATAGCCTCGGGAGTCCTGGCATTGTGGGATACATTGATGACACAATGGTGTTGGTAAGGAAGGGAGGGTGCGGGTTTGCATAAGGTGGGAAGGCTGGTTTCATGTTTGGGAGAGAGCAATGGTGTTGGAAATTAATGTGGGGAAATCAAAGGTTTTGGAGATAGGGGATTGGGTTGGGAGGGGGGTTTTGATGGAGGGGTGGCAGGTAGTGGATAAGGTCATGATATGTGGGATAGAATATATGCGTTAGGCGAGGGAAGCAAGAGAGATTAACTCAGGTTGGGTATTCGAACGTGTTTTGTGGCGTTTGAAGGGTTTATGTCTAATGCACCTCACGTTGCATCAGAGGGCAGTTGTCATCAATGTTCTCCTTTACAGTAAGGTCTGGCATGTTGCTGCAATATACCCCATGATGTAGGGTGATGTCAGGCATTTGTTGAGTAGGATTTTCAGATTTTTGTGGGGCTCAGGGTGTGACTGTCTCAGTAGAGCGGTGGTGGTGAGTCCACTTTGTCAAGGAGGTTTAGGTGTTATACCCTTAGGCGTATAATGTATATGTTAAATGTCGATACATGCGGGAGGGAGGGAGGGGAGGGGTAGGATAGGGTGTGTAAGAATCTAGGGCAGTGGTGGGGGGGACGGGATATTCACCTTTGTGAGCCGATGTTACACATTTTGATGTGTGTAAGGGATGCGGGGAGCGTAAGATTGAGTATTCTCGACAGAATGGGGTGGTGTTGGGGCATGGTACAGGTGGAGGGGGCATACCACATGTATGCGTGTGGGAAATATGGTTGAGGGTGAAGAAGTTATGTATTAAAGCTAATGTCAGGGAGGTCTTGTACAAGATTTTGCATGGGATTCTGCCATCTGGGGTTGTGTTGTTTAATAGGAGATTGAGGGAGGAGAGGGGGTGTCGGGCATGTGGGGGGGACGATTCTGCCTTTCATGCGATTTACTTTTGTGAGCGTTTAGGAGTGGTAAGGGAATGGTTTGGGAGGGTGATTCGTATGGTGGGGGGGTTTATGGGTATTGTGGACATTAAGTTTCGATGTGGGAGAGCAGCGAGGCAGGTACAAACGGTAGTATCGTATTTGGTTGCTGATTACATTTATGTTTCCTGGGCAATGAGGGATGTGGAGGGTCATGGGCAGATCAAGGCTTTGGCGGCGGCTTTCTACAGGACAAAGTGCCAGAACAGGCAGGTGTACGGGGGGAGGTGGACACTAGAATTTCCAGCGGGTTATCATGATTTTGTCTTGAGGGACTTGTGGAACTCGTAGCTTCAGGGGAAATACAACGGGCACATCTGCTGGGTGTGTGTGGGTGGAAAGTATACCCTGATGTGCAGAGTGTGTGAGGACTACTTGAGTGTGTAGTTGTTGCTTGCTTATGAAGCGCGGTGTGTGAGAGTGCTGTGTTCCGGTTTTATATTTTGTGTTGTATATGCAGTAAATCCTTGTTAATACTGTACTCTTGTCTAGTCTTTGGCACTTATATTATATCTCCCAGGATTTGCTTCCTAGTGATGTATACCATTTTGTGTGTGTCCTGAGGTTATTATTCCAGGCCAGGGTACTATGTGTGTGTGAATACGTCTTATGGTAGCAGATGAATGGTGACGTATGCTTTATGTCTTTAAGTCTGCTTGGCCCATCATGTACCTGTGGTACGAAATGAGTGGGTGTATGGAAGTATGGAAGGGGTTTTGTGAGCCTTAGTCGTTCTGTTCTTGAGAGTGTCCCGTACCATGTTTTTGGGTTTTTGTTTGATGAATAAAGACACTGCCATTTATGTATACACGCAAGAGCTTTGGAAGTATTGGTTATGTACTTATTATACTGCTGGTTATTGGGCTGTGTGACGGTTCTTGTCATCTATGTTACAATTGTCATAATTCTTGTTAGGGCAGGGAAATTTGTATATTGCAATTAACCTGCCTTGTATGAACAGGGCTTATGTGTTATTAGTGGGGGGTAAGGGCAGGTGTCTGTCCTTGCATCCTAATGATGTGGGTTTTGTTTTATTGTTAAGTGTTTGTTTGTACTTATTGGGTCTTCATGTGCTCAGTGTTAAGAACCCTGTGAACCTTTTGGGGTTTATTAATCCACATTGTACATAAATTCAGGTGTTTTTGGGTGGAGTTATTTGTTAATTTATGATAACATAAATACCTTGTTTTCTTGTCATTGGGAGAGTCAAGGTGGGGGATTTTCCTGGTGATGTAGATAACAACAAAGAGGGGGGGGATGCAGTGTACAGCATCTTATTTCATTTATGTAACCTTTCTTGTAATGTGCCAGACTCATGGATTATGTACGTTGAGTAAATTTCACGAGGAATAATTAGTCAATAGCACACTGCTAGGCTAGAGGTAAACTTTAGTGGGGCACAGATGTTCAAAAATCAGACTAATTATTGTCTGTTGGGATTGTCTACGCTAATTATATTATGATTATATGAGTGGTGTTTGTATCTCAGCCTTGCTTGGGCTACTCTAGTGCTGTGTATGAGGGGGATGGGAATGTAGCAGTGTTTTTATGTATGTGTTTGTAATCTGCTGGAGTGATATGGAGATTTAGTATATGTATACAAATTAATATTGTCAAGATTTGGTATGCTTACCATATATATGTATTGTACATACAGTTTTAAATAAAATATTAAAAAAATACGCAAGGTTGGTCGTTCGAGCTTGGATATTGTCTGAATTCTTTAAGATTGGTCTTTCCATGGTCGGAATTATGCAGTTATTACCATAATTACCAGGATTTATCATTTTTTTAATGGTAACAAACAGTAAATTTCACGAGAAATAATTAGTCAATAGCACACTGCTAGGCTAGAGGTAAACTTTAGTGGGGCAAAGATGGTCGAAAATCAGACTAATTATTATCTGTTGGGATTGTCTTCGCTAATTATATTATGATTATATGAAAGTTTTAAAGAGGCTCAGATTATCAAGGTATTGATAACAAATTCTGTAGACATTAAATAACAAAAAAGCCACAATACCGTGACTGGAACAATACATAAATAACCCGCACATAGAAGAAACTTACAACGATGCTTTGGTCCAACTTGGACCATTAGCGAGTCTCCTTACTTCTTCTCTCAGCCCAGCTCTTCTAGAGGGAGGGTGTCTCAGTGCTGCACCCTTGCGGTCTTTTGTGAAACTAGTTTGTTTTCACAAAATGGCGGAACGTGGAAAGAGGAGAGTGAATATGGTCTGTGTTGAGATCCTCAAGGGTGCTGTTTATCCCAGCAATGCTGATGTCTTTCTTCCAGCTATAATCTGGGATGTTTATGGCATACAGCATGAAGAGCTTTATGGAATATCGTTGAATGGTACATCCAGGATCTTTGTTAAGCTGTTGACAGGGAGTGTTTATGACCGAGTGGTAGACCGGTTCCAAGAATGACGATTAGAGGTGACCCCGGCAGTGGATGTCTCCAGATATTACTTGTGGATTCGTATACGTAATGTCCCTTTTGAGGCTGGGTAACACGACATCCAGGAAGTATTTGAGAAATATGGTGTCATCCATGAAGCTACGGTGGGACGTTGAATGCAGGGTTTCTACGCCAGATTTCTGGAGAGATCGTTTAAACTCAAAATGACCTTGAGACATCAAATTCCATCCTATGTGGTTATGGAAGACTTCAAAACGCAGGTATATGTTACGTACTCGGGGCAACTGCTTACGTGCCGCATATGTGGGTCCACAGGACATATGGCAGTAGACTGTGCTGGACAGACATATTATCAGTCATATTGGCGTACCGACAATGATAGGCATGATAAGAAGGATGATGATAATGGTCGGAGCCGTGAGGACGTGGGCGTGGTGGAGTCGGCCAAGTGGAGTGCAGAGGTGGAGGCTGCTAAGGTACGGGTATATACCTTACCTGATAGTGTGCTGCAGCAGGGGATTGTGGAGAGTGAGGGGACCCCAGAACGATTGGGATTGGAGGGTCTGCAGCATTTGTTACCTAGTTCTTTGGAGGATCTGAAGATCCCGATTGTAAGTATGAGTGGAGTAGTGCCTGAGGAAAATGTGATGGAGACAGTGGAGAAGTGTGTGAATGAGTTTGTGGAGGAGATAATCCTACCGGTCAAGGTTGTGAGTGTGGACGTGCATTGTTCTCATGCTGGTGAGGGCATGGAGGCCTCTGCATCCTCCAGGAAAAGGCCTGGTGAGCCTGAAGAGGAGGACGTATTAATGCCTACACAAAGAAAACTTGGGTGGAGGTAGCCCATTGGGGTAAGGGTGGTGTGAGAAGCAGGGATGTTTGTATGGAGGGTAAGAATCATATGAATAGTGTGAATGGTAAGACCAGTGATAAGGGTGTGAAATCACCAAGCACCAGACGAGCCTGGCCCATGGCCGGGCTCAGAGAGTAGATACTCTCGAAACTCTTCAAAGGTATATCAAAGGTATATATATATATATATATATATATATATATATATATATATATATATATATATATATATATATATATATATATATATATATATACGTGTGGGGGCTAGCTGCGGGATTTTCAAGGATAAGTACTGATCAACGAGGCTGACCAGATCTAAGACTGAACAGGACTCAGTGTGAATACTTTGGGAAGATTCCAGTGCAGTGAGAAAACATTACAGTGCATCGTTTCAACGCAAATAGTGGAAATGGTGTGCAGTTTGTGAAGGTTGGTGAGTGGTGGTAGTGTGGAAGTTGGCCAGTGGTGGTGGGGAGAATAAGGCCTACACTGTGTGCCGGCCAAGATTATCGTATATACAAACCTCGGAAATCTTTCATAAAAACATCAACCTCCAGCACCATGCGCCATGCTTCCAGTTAACCTAGAAATGATTACGTGTCGATGCATGGAATAATTGGAGACATATGTTATGGAAAAACAATGTGTGGTTAATGTTAACGAGGAGTGACCAGTG
>WNWK01053822.1:0-11754 GCA_009830355.1 Cherax destructor | reverse complement strand
GGATGATAGAAGTATTATAGATTATCAAGAATTTTTAATGAGTATCCCATAGGGATCGTCATAACTTTCGTTCTTTTTATTGAAAAACGAGAAAAAAATTGTGTGTATGTATTACTATATCGAGAAAAAAATAAAATATTTTCAACATTCTCAAAAAGGGTAAATTTGGAAACTCTGTAAAACTTGATCCAAGGAAGTGGAACAGGAATATTGGGGAGATGGAAGAGGATGTGACTTTTTGATGAATTAGTAAAAAGGGGAAAAACATTGTGGGTGGGAGATGGGGAGGTTGATCTAGATCCAAGGAGATGGAGCATTGAAAATCTTTTCGTTCTTTTTATTGAAATCGAGAAATTTTGGAAAATTAAAAAATAAATAAAAATCTGGCAACCCTGTAAATCTTGATCCAAGGAGGTAGAGCAGGAATATTGGGCTTAGAGGGTGTGGGTGGGGAAGGTGAGATTGGGAGATGGGAAGGGTGATCTTGATCTGAGAAAGTGGAGCAGGGGTTTTGGGGAGATGGAAGTGAATGTGACTTTTTGATGAAATAGTAAAAACGGGAAAAATTGTGGGTGGGAGAGGGTGATCTTGATCTGAGGGTCTTACCATGTCCCATAGGGGTAAAGTAAAAAAAAAATCGAAAAAAAAATTCGAAAAAAAATCGAGGAGCGGGGGTGATCTGCAGCAGAAAGCGCTGCAGAAGGCAGCGAGGGGTGGCTCAGCACGAAAGGGCGCGGGGCCGGGCGCGGGCAAGCGGGAGGGCACGGGTAATGGGGCATTGGGGGGGGCGCGAGGGTTGCGGGCAAGGACGCAGCGGGGTGTGGGCGGTCGCAGCGTGGGGGGGGTCGCAGCGTGGGGGGGGTCTGTGCTCACGGCGGCTTTCTTGCCTTCTTCACTAAAAGTACACTACTTGAGTGTCTTAGGCAAACTTGTGACTAGCTTAAGAATTATGAAGCAATAGTTGCATTAGAATTTTGGTTACAGTCATATGCAAATTAAGGGAATCACAGATATCAATAAGTGTATTTTGCTGTTTGATATGTGCAAGATAAAGTAGTTTTCATGTGGTTAGCTACCGGTTGAGTGCGTAAGTGAGATAAGATGTTTTTAATGGTGCTTTTGAAAATGGAGGTTGTGTCTGCAGTTCTAGAATTGTCAGGCAGGGAGTTCCATATTTTTGGCCCTTTTATGTACATTGAATTTTTGTATAGATTTAGTCGGACACGGGGAATGTCAAAGAGATGTTTGTGTCTGGTATTATGTCTATGGTTCCTGTCACAACTGTCAAGAAAGTGTTTTAGCTCAGGATTAAAGTTGGAATTTATGGTTCTATAAATGTAGATTGCAGAGTAGTAAGTGTAGATGTTCTGAACAGTGAGTAAGTTTAGGTTTTTGAAGAGTGGGTGTGTGTGTTGCCTGGCGTTGGATTGCATGATAATTCTTACTGTGGCTTTTTGTTGGGTTATTATTAGCTTTAGGTGAGTAATTGCTATTGATCCCCAAGCACAAATGGCATATGTGAGGTAGGGATAGATGAGTGAATAGTATAGTGTGAGTAGGGCTGATTGTGGTACATAGTAACGTATCTTAGAGAGGATTCCCACAGTTTTGGACACTTTCTTTGTTTTGTGTTGGATATGGGTGCTGAATTTCAGTTTGCTGTCGAGGTGTAGGCCCAGGAATTTGCCCTCATTATGTTTAGCAATAGGAGTAGTGTTGATCTTAATGTTTAATTGTGCATCACCCGCTCTGTTGCCAAACATAATATAGGTCTTATCAGTGTTGAGTGTAAGTTTATTGGCTGTCATCCATGTAGACATTTTCAGTAATTCGTCGTTAACAATGGTGTTGAGCGTGGCAAGACTTGGGTGGGAGATGACATAAGTCGTGTCTTCAGCAAAGAGTATTGGTTTCAGGTGTTGTGATACATTGGGAAGATCATTGATGTATAAGAGGAAGAGCAAGGGACCAAGGACACTTCCCTGCAGTACTCCGGTATCAAGTGGTCGTGTCGAGGAGGATGTGTCTTTAATGGTGACATACTGATACCTATTAGTGAGGTAGGATTTGAAGTATGCAAGTGCATGACCTCTTATACCATAGTGGTAAAGTTTGTGGAGTAGGATGCTGTAGTTTACTGTGTCAAAAGCTTTCCTTATGTCAATAAAAAGTCCTAATGGATATTCCTTATTTTCCAGTGCTGTGTAAAGTAGGTCTATCATTTTTACGATTGCATCGTTAGTGCTTTTATTTTTCCTGAAGCCAAATTGGCAGGGGTTGAGTATGCTTTGTGTCGTTATAAACGAGTATAATCTCTTGTGCACAAATTTCTCGAAGATTTTGGATAGCAATGGTAAATTTGATATAGGCCTATAGTTGTTTACGTCTGTGGGGTCACCACCTTTGTGTATTGGTGTAACCCTTGCTGTTTTGAGTAGTGTCGGGAAAGTGCTAGTTTCTAGTGATTTGTTAAAAAGTAATGAAATATCATGTGAAAGGACATGAGCGGCTCGTTTGTATTAATGGTGGGACTTGAGACAGTTTCCCTGATTTATTTTTAAGTGACTTGATTATCATGGTGACTTCAGTGGGTTCAGTAGGTGCAAGATAGAAGGAGGATGGGAAATTCCCATCTAGGTAATCACTTGGTCGGGCGTTGGTATCTGGGATTTTACTGGCAAGATTTGATCCTATGGTTGAGAAGCAGTCATTTATCTTGTTTACTGTATCAATAGGCTGTTTGGTTTAGTTAGAGTGTTTTCCAGGTCCTTTTTATATCTCCTCTTATTTCAGTGAATCTGCTGGAGTAGTACAATTGTTTGGCTTTTCTTATTAGTTTGGTGAGAACTGATGAATAGTGTATAATAAACTCTTTATGTATGAAGCCCCATCTATATTGCTTTTCATATTGATGTTTCTTGTTAATGGATTTTAGTAAGCTGTTAGTTAGCCATGGGCAACCTAGCCATTTATTCGTAATCTGTTTCATTTTTATAGGACAATGTTTGTTGTATAGTCTATGTAATTTATTAAGAAAATTGTCTGTCCAATCATCGATACCCTTGGTGTTGGAGAATTCTATAGCCCAGTCAACCGTCCCTAGCTCTGCTGTGAAGTTATTTATTGATGCCTGGTTATGGAGTCTAAATGAAACTTTGGTGTATTCTAAAGGTGGTTTACTAATGTTTGTTAAGAGGAAGGTGGGGTAGTGGTCTGTAGTGCTGTCTGTTATTATCCTCAATTTAAGTGGTCAAGGATATTGGTCCATATATGGTCAGTTATAGTTGCACTCGTCTCAGTAAGTCTGGTTGGTTTGGTTATTGTTGGTATGAGAAGTGTTGTTCATATTGTTGATGAAATCGGTTACTGGCTGGTCATCTGGTAGGCCAAGGTTGATGTTGAAGTCTCCAGCTAAGATAAGGTGGTGTTTGTTCATTTGGTTGTTTGTTATTAGCCTTTTTAGTTTATCACTAAAATTTGGGATGTTTGGATGAGTCATCCGGTAATTGGTCCCGATTGTTATGGGAGTCTTAAAGTTTTGTGCAGTAAAATTAGCAAAAATATATTCTCCATATTCATCACTATAGCAAGTGGTGTCACAACAGGATATTTCATTAGAGTAATAGATTGCAATACCTCCCTAACTTGGTGTGGTCTACAGTTGTGTGTTGCTGTGTATCCTGGGAGCGAGTAGATATCTATTGTATCCTGCTTAAGCCAGGTTTCAGTAAGAACAATACATGTGAAGGTTGTCTTTAGGGAATCAAGGAGGGCAAGGAGGTCATCATAGTGTTTGCTTAAGGATCGGACATTGTAGTTAAGAACTGTTATACTTTCAGCAGTATTTAGGATAGTGTTGGCTTGTGATGCTGTGTAGTAGAGGCAGTTACTTTCCAGTAAATTTTGATTGGGTGTTAGATTATATAGGTTTAGATCAGGATCGACGTGATCATTCATCATTTAGGTTAAATAGTAGTTTTGTTATATCATGTATAGTGTGGTGAATTCTAGTACTGATATCTGTAGTAAGGGGATGTTTGGACAAGTACATATATAGCTAATGCACATTGGTCAAATAGAGTATAGTAATAAATAAACATAATGGAATTGGTATTGACTATGTATTAAGCTAGAATGATATATATATTTAGATATAAACTACTGAGATAAAATTACAAAATAAGGTAGCACCAATGAATTTGGTATTGGTTATGTATTAAGCTAGACTGAAATAAAGTAAAACTAGATACTATTACCTATGATACAATTATAAAATAAGGTTTTGTATTGGTTTTGTATTAAGCTAGAATGAAATTAAGTAAAACAAGATATTAACTAAGATACAATTAATAATAATAATAATAATATAATATTTTTATTTCGATGCATGTTACAAGTGTACACTGTTATTGGTAGTTACAATTATAAAACTGTAATGCAAGGAGAGCCACTGGCATGCCAGTCACTGGCATGACTGTCACTTGTAATTGCACTAAGGAATAGTTGCAATATATATAAAGGTATAAAGAAGGGCAAAGAATTGGGTGTAAGTGATTTGATAGAAACATGGTATACAATAGATATTAAAATAAGTAAAATGGAATATTTGCAACAGGTTATTAAAAAGTATTATTGATTAAGATAGGGCAATGATGTTGTAGCTGAATATGAAAGCTTGGATATTTGGCAATGGTAGGTTAATAAAAATAAAAGTATAAAATAAGATTGAGCAATGACGTATAAAAATAAAAAATAGGGCAATAATAATTTTAAAATAAGATGGCAGACCAGTGATGCCTAGCTTCTCCCTACACGCCCCCGTGCGGGTGGGGAATATGGCTAGACCTGGGGATGGTTGGTCCAAGATGAGGGGGTACTTGTACCTCCTCCCATGGGAAACATTGGTCTCTGATACTCACCCGACAGGGAGCCGAAGCCGGGTTGCCATCTGGAATAGACCCGGGCCTGGAGTATACCTGCAGAGAGTTCCAGGGGTCAATGCCCCTGTGGCCCGGTCTGTGACCAGGCCTCATGTTAGATCAGAGCCTGATCAAATAGGCTGTTACTGCTGGCCGCGTGCAGTCCAACGTACGAATCACAGCCCGGCTCGTCAGGTACCGACTTTAGGTGCCTGTCCAGTGCCTGCTTGAAGACAGCCAGTGGTTTGTTGGTAATCAACTGATGTATGCTGGGAGGGAGTTGAACAGTCTTGGGCCCCTGACACTTATTGTGTTTTCTTTCAACGTGCTAGTGGCACCCCTGCTTTTCATTGGGGGGATGTTACATCGCCTGCCGAGTCTTTCGCTTTCGTAGGGAGTGACTCTCGTGTGCAAGTTTGGTACTAACCCCTCGAGAATTTTCCACGTCTATATAATAATGTATCTCTCCCGCCTGCGTTCTAGGGAGTACAGGTTTAGGGACTTCAAGCGTTCCCAGTAATTGAGGTGGTTTATCGCAGTAATGCTTGCCGTGAAGGTTCTCTGCACATTTTCAAGGTCCACAATTTCACCTGCCTTTAAAGGTGCAGTTAGTGCGCAGCAATATTCCAGCCTAGATAGAACAAGCGATCTGTAAAGTGTCAGCATGGGCTTGGCATCCATGGTTTTGAAGGTTCTCATTATCCATCCTGTCATTTTTTCTAGCAGATGCGATTGCCACGGTGTTATGGTCCTTGAAGGTGAGATCCTCTGACGTGATCACTCCCAGGTCTTTGACATTAGTTTTTCGCTCTATTGTGTGGTTGGAATTAGTTTTGTACTCCGATGAGATTTTAATTTCCTCACGTTTTCCGTATCTGAGTAATTGAAATTTCTCATCATTGAACTTCATATTGTTTTCTGCAGCCCATTTAAAGATTTGGTTTATGTCTGCTTGGAGTCTTGCAGTGTCTTCAACGGTGGACACTGTCATACAGATTCGGGTGTTATCTGCAAAGGAAGACACGGCACTGTGGCTTATATCCCTGTCTATGTCCGATATGAGGATGAGGAACAGGATGGGAGAGAGTACTGTGCCTTGTGGAACAGAGCTTTTCACATTAGCTGCCTCAGACTTTACTCTGTTGACTACCACTCTTTGTGTTCTACTTGTTAGGAAATTATAGATCCATCTACCAACTTTTCCTGTTATTTCTTTATCACGCATTTTGTGTGCAATTACACCATGGTCACACTTGTCAAAGGCTTTTGGAAAGTCTGTGTATATAACATCTGCATTCTGTTTGTCTTCTAGAGCATCTAGAACCTGGTCGTAGTGGTCCAGTAGTTGGGACAGACAGGAGCGACCTGCTATAAACCCGTGCTGCCCTGGGTTGTGTAATTGATGGGTATCTAGATGAGTGGCGATCTTGCTTCTTAGAACCCTTTTCAAAGATTTTTATGATATGGGACGTTAGCGCTATTGGTCTGTAGGTCTTTGATATTGCTTTACTGCCCCCTTTGTGGAGTGGGGCTATGTCTGTTGTTTTTAGTAACTGCGGGACGACCCCTGTGTCCATGCTCCCTCTCCATAGGATGTTAAAAACACGTGATAGGGGCTTCTTGCAGTTCTTGATGAACACAGAGTTCCATGAGTCTGGGCCTGGAGCGGAGTGCATGGGCATGGGCGTCAGGGTGATGTCAGATAGGCATGTGTCAGTCAAGTTCTGTGGCACTCTCATAAAAAAATTCATTTAGGTCTTCGATTTTCAGTCCGGTTAGCGGCTCGCTAAAAACTGAGTCATACTGGGACTTAAATAACTCACTCATTTCCTTGCTGTCATCTGTGTAGGACCCATCCCGTTTAAGTAGTTGCCCAATACTGGTTGCTGTTCTCGACTTTGACTTTGCATAAGAAAAGAAATACTTTAGGTTTCATTCAATTTCGTTTATGACTTTTAGTTCTTCCCGCGTTTCTTGATTCCTGTAAGATTCCTTTAGTTTTAATTCTATGTTTGCTATTTCTCTGACTAGTGTCTCCCTTCGTATTTCAGATATATTGGCCTCTTGTAGCCGCTCCATTATTCTTTGCCTTCGCCTGTATAGGGAGCGCCTCTCTCTTTCTAGTTTGCATCTTTTCCTTCTTTTTCTTAAGGGAATTTGCCTTGAGCAAACCGCAAGTGCCACGGAGTTAATTTGTTCTAGACATAGGTTAGGATCCGTGATGCTTAGGCTATCTTACCATTGTATATCATTTAGGACTTGGTTTACTTGGTCCCATCAAATGTTTTTGTTATTGAAGTTGAATTTGGAGAAGGCTCCCTCGCGGCTGATCACATTTTGTTGATCTGGGGCTCCCCGCATGCATGTCTGGACCTCTATTATGTTGTGATCTGAGTATATTGTTTTTGATATGATGACATTTCGTATCAGATCATCACTGTTGGTGAAGATGAGGTCCAGCGTATTCTCTAATCTATTTGCTGGTTTAAGGTGAATTTGGTGCAGAAATTTAAAAGTTCATGTGTGTGCGAGTTTTCATCTGAGCTGCCTCCTGATGTTATCTCTGCTACCACATTGTTTGCAATGCTCCTCCATTTTAGGTGCCTTAGGTTGAAATCCCCAGGAGCAAGATGTTGGGGCAGGAGCTGGAAGATTTTCCAGACAGTGGTCAATTTTCAGAAGCTGTTCCTGGAATTGTTGGGACGTTGCATCCGGAGGCTTGTATACAACCAGGATTACCAGGTTTTGATTCTCGATCTTTATTGCTAATACTTCAACTACATCATTTGAGGCATTTAGTAGTTCTGAACATATAAGTGACTCTGTGATATACAGGCCAACCCCCCCTTTTTGCCTGTTCACTCTGTCACATTTGTATAGGTTGTAGCCAGGGATCCATATTTCATTGTAAAAGTGATCCCTTATGTGGGTCTCTGTGAAAGCCACAAACATAGCATTTGACTCTGTAAGGAGTCCACGGATGTAAGGTATTTTGTTGTTTGTTGCTGGCTTTAGACCCTGAATATTTGCAAAGATGAATGTCGTTGGATTGGTGGTATGGGAGGGGGGTCTTTTTTTCCTGGCACTAATATCTGTTGTATTGGAGTGGAGGCCATTGACTGTGATTCCACTCCAGAAGTGATTGCAGTTGGTGTACAATTTCTGTCATTTCCTGCCAGCTTTTTTTCCTTCCTGGCACTAAAAAACCTCTCTCTCCGGAGTGGCTGTGGCTACCCAGGTTTTGCCATGGTCTGGATGTTCTGTGTCGCCTCGTACCCTTTAGGTGGTATGCCTGGCAATATAAGTTATAACACTGTCTTTCCTGAATTGATGTGTGGCACATTTCAGGGTGGAAAAACTTACACGACGGGAGGTTGCATTTTCCTGTTTTCATATGGGCACGGCATTTTATGGGGTGATCATAATTGCATGTCCCATATGATTTTTCAGATTTTCCATGTTTGCAGATACCAAGAGCATGACATTCACATAGGCCTGGTTTCCGTTTGCCCTGGTTTTTTGTGACTGTGTTCCCCATTGTATTCCCTACTGGTGCTTGTGTTCCTGTCTCGTTTTTATCTTCAACTCTAGTGCTGTCAATGGAGCCTTCGGTTTCTGGTAATTTATCTTCAGTATTTCGCAGGGCATCCCCTGTTTACTGTGTACCGGGTATTGCTAGTTTGTAGCACTAATTTTTGTGTGTCCTTGTCTACACCTGTTTCCCCATCATTTATGTCACTAGAGCTCCTGTCTCTCTTCAGGTCACCATCATTTATTTCTCCATTCGTACAGTTTCTGACTACCATTGGAACATCTGTACCAGGGCGGTAGCACCATCTGGCCCAGATTTTTTACTTTCCCAACCGTTATAGAATGTGATGTTGTCATCTTTTAATATCAATGTGATTTTATTCCACAGTTCGGTCTCATTTGGGCATACCCAAAACACTTCCCTTGTTTGATATCTCGTGTAGTAGATTCTTGAATGCCTACACAAGGGCGTGGCAGCATTTACCACTGAAGTTGCATGTAATCCATCCAGTGGAACGTTTGTTTGTTTGGTTGCATACTACACAGGGTTTCATGACTGATTTTGTTGGTTGTTTTACTGTATATTCTACTAATATCTTCCCCGAAGTGGTGATCTGTCTATTTGTATCGTATCTATTTTATTTGCATGTGTAAGTGTTTGGTGCAATCTTACCGCTTTAAGTTATTGTAATCGGGAATTTTGTTTTATTATTACGCTAATATCATCTAATATCATCTAAAATGACTAAATAAACACTAAAAAGAACATACAAACATGATATATACACAAGAACTAATAAAATAGGCCATAATACGGCGACTCTATTTCGAGATTATCGAAATAAAATTATTCCCCTTCCATCTATATCGTCTTCTGACACTGAGTAACATTTTAGTAAGCGAAAACGGTGTTTTTGAGGGGATAACAACACTAGATCCCCAGTAAACACTAAAACAGCCGCGATTTTTTGGGAAAAAAAAATTTCCGAGACCGGAGACGTTTTGCGCGCTATCTCGGCAGTAAGTTATTGACCTATTTGATGAACCCCACCATTTATTATTGAAGTAAATGCAATAATATTGACAGGAATCATAAAACAATGATAGTTTTACAATATGACAGAATTTATTTGCAATATATTCCAAATATTTTTGGATTTGAGTGGGAGTAAAGGGCAAGATATTTTGCATATATCAAAAACTGAGGAACTTCACTTTTTGGTAGAATAACTAGAGATAATTACACGAATACCTTCCGTGTGAAAATCGCACTAGCATTGTTTTATACGTACCAAGTCTCAAATCCACCTTTCGTTGTGCCATTTAGGCAGAGGTAATTTTCAAATGGAATCTTCATGGAATTTTCAGTAAATATTTTTTTCTCTTTTGTTTTTAGGGCTATCTTATTGAAACTCACAGAGAATAATGTCCATTAACACATCTTCACGTGCAATAAAAAAAAAAAAAAAAAAAAAAAAAAAAAAAAGAAATCGGACGAAAAGAAGAAAAAATTGGGTATGCCTCCCTTAGCTTTAGACATGACAAGAGAATGTCTTTATCACCTTGAAGATAAGCGACTGCTCCGTACGCCAATTTAGAAGCATCGCAAAAATTTGGAGTATGTATATATTTTATTTTTATATATTTTATTTAAAACTTGTCATACATATATGTATGCGAGAAATGTTATGACGAGAAGATAAATTACTCATAAGAAATAATAACTATACCACTTCTCCATCTCCACGAACACTACATCCCTATACACGTCGCCTGGTGAGGATGGTATTACCTACAATATACTAAGATTGCTGTGTCGAGTACCAGGCAATCCTTTACTCGAATTATACAACATGAGTTATGTAACTGGGGAGCTCCTAAATCTTGGACCAACAGCCTGATCATTCCCATTCCTAAGCCCAATCAACAAAATTCATTTCGCCCAATATCTCTTACTAGCTGCTTATGTAAAACATTTGAGAGGATGATTCTGAATCGTCTCATGTACAGAATCAAAATTTTTGTCCCCGATTGCATGGTTTCATGCATGGAAGGAGTGTGCACCAATGTTTAGCTACCTTTCTCACTCTGCACACTGATAGCTCATACACTACCTTCCTTGACCTTAAATCTGCTTTTGATGTTGCCAACAGACATGTAATCATTAGTGAACTTGCCAGAATGGATGTTGGAGGATGGCTTCTCCGCTGGATTAAGGGCTACCTGTCCAACATAAAGTCTTCTGTGTTGTTCCAGGGGCATAGAAGTATAACTAAAGACTTTGAATTAGGAACCCCACAGGGAGGTGTGCTCAGTCCACTCTATTCAATATTCTAATTAATGCCTTACTTAATGCTATGCCTAGCCAGCCCCATCATTATATGATCAGTTTTGCTGATGATATAATGATTCACACCACCGGATTCTCCAACACCCAAAACATCCTTAACCATGTACTAGCCTCGTGTCAGGACCTAGGTTGATAATCTCTACTGAAAAACAAAAATACTCAATAGGCGTCCTCCTCGACAGAGAGGCACTGTTCACCAGATCCAGTTGCATGATGGGTCTCTTCTAGAATATGTAAACAGATACAGGTATCTAGGCTTTGAGGTCCCACTACTTGGACCTGTTGTAACGAGACTTTGTCGTCAATACAAAGAAAGGTTGAGAGCACTTAGAGTTGTGGCAGGGTTTCACCCCAGGTATGGTGCTAATGTTAAAATTGTGAAAATGATGTATCTTGCTTATATTAGATCATTAGTTGATTATGCTGCGCCACTACTTGCTCTTGTGTCTGACTGGAAGCTTGGAGGGCTGGAAAAACTGCAGAACGAAGCAATGAGGATCATTTTAGGATGCCCTCGTACTGCCAAAATTTTAAATATGCAGAAAGAACTTGATATTCCAAGCATCAGAGATCGTGTTACTGAAAGAAATATCCTAATTGGGGTTAATATGCTCAGGCAAGCCCATTCAAACCCCTGCACAGAAGCCCTCCAAACTTTCCTCAGCACTGGTGAACATCCCTCCAGATGGATCGAAAAACTGGAACCGACCTCCGCATGAATCAGATACATGATCTGTGGCAAGTAAGGCAACAGCGGCACTTCTCCGCTCCATGGAATATTACCCCATTCCAAACTACCATCCCTCCATTTCCCCCCAAACTACTTCTTAAATCACAACCAAAGCTTCGCCTTGAAGCCAAACATGATGCCTTAAGCTGTATTGATAATTTAGCCAAACAGCACACTCTCTCACAAATTATTTACGTTGATGGTTCAGTTCACCAATCCACTGG
>WNWK01053821.1:0-11754 GCA_009830355.1 Cherax destructor | reverse complement strand
CACAGATGCTATGAAATTTGTTTTTGAATTTTGCCTCCTTGTAAGCTACCCCCTGGCAAGCACTGTTTGACCCCGATTTTTTGGGGAGACGCTTCTCTCAGACTTACAAGTGGCTTATGGAACAGAATTTCTAACTGACTGCAGCTAAAAAAATTTTCCCCCACCTACATGCCCCAAAAACACCATGTGTAGGGAACCCCCTTTTAATCTGCAAGAATTAAGTGGTATTAGTGTCTTGCCCTAACTCAGAAATCCCAAACTCAAAGGGGGTTACCCTTAAGCAGTATGGGACACTAGCTTGCAGATTGGGGAACAAGAGACGAGCGGCATCCAATATAATAGCGTCCGTCTGCTTAACCCACAAAAAAAACTTTTTTTATCCCATATAAAAAAATTAAATTTTCCCAAAAAGAAATTGGATCGAATAGGGGCCCAAAATGGATGAATAATAGGCTCAAATATTTTTGGGGCAGAAGAAAGGATTTTATGGGGTACAAAAGGGTGAGGGTCATCTTATGAGTCATATTTGACATTAAGGGGGACTTAAAAAAAAGGGGAAAAAAACCAAACGGGACTACGAAATTAAAGTTTAGGATTCGAAAACTAACCCAAAAAGTTTTTTCAGGTGTATAGAACAAAAGTTAAAAGATAAGATAGGTCCCCAAAAAAATTATGGGTATTTTTTCTGACAAAGAGAATGAAATGTGCCCTTTTTAATAATTATTTTCTCTCGGTTTTCACCAGGAAGACTTTTAATATCCCAAGAATTAGGTATTTTAGTGGGCCTGAAGAAGATAAATTATGTAGATAAATGGTTCAGAGAACCAAAAAATTGGGGTTAAATTAGACACATATGCAACACTTGGGTTCTTTATTGTGGAAACGTTTCGCCACACAGTGGCTTCATCAGTCCAATACAAAGTAGAAAGGTATAAGGAGGGAGGAGTTAAAAAGAACATAAGAAAGGAGGAGCACTGCAGCAGGCCTGTTGGCCCATACTGGGAAAAGGTCCTTCAAATCCCCCAAAAAAGAATATTTGCTCAACCAAATTTTCAATGCCCCAAGAAATAATTTTTTGAAATTCTACCCACTCATGCGCGACCCCCCACTCAAACCAAACCCCCCTCTCACCATGAATTTATCCAACCAAAATTTTAAAAAACTACCCAAGGTCCTAGCTTCAATAACCCTACTAGGCAGACTGTTCCACTCATAAATTTTACCCTTTTTCCCAAAACCCAAAAAATTTTTCCCCATATCCTTTCTAAATCTCTTATCTAACTTGAATCCATTATTGCGGGTTCTCTTGGAGAGATATCCTCGACCTTTTTTCCCCCCTTTGTTAATACCTTTTTTCCACTTGTACCCCTGATCATGTCTCCCTTTCTACGTTTAAATGAATGAAATTTAAAATTTTTTTAAAAAAGGGGAAATTTCTAATGCTATGTATTAATTTAGTCATTCTACGCTGAATGTTTTCAACGAATTTATGTCCATTCTGTAATATGGAGCCAAAAAACTGAGCTGGGTAATCTAGGTGGGCCCTTTTACTAATGATGTAAAAGCTGTAAAAAAAACCTCTGGACTTCTGTTAACACTTTTGGATATAAATCCCAGTAATCTATTTCCTTTTATTAGTACGTTTAGGATTGCTGTCTTGGTTTAAGGTTGTTGCTTACCATCCCTTTTAAGTCCTTTCCCCAACTGGGTTTGTTCTACTTTTTTTAAATTTATAAGTGCTTGGGAGGACACTCCCGAGCTTCAAACCTTTTCATTTATCTACATTGAACTGCATCTGCCACTTTTCTGACCGGAATTGGGGGTTTGTCTAAATCCTCCTAAGGGGTTTCCCTGACATCTACGTCTGAATCGATTATCCTACCTATCTTCGTGTCATCAGCGAATTTGCTCATATCACTAGAATTTTCCCCCGTCAAGGTCATTTATATATTTTTAAAAAAAACAACGGCCTAAAACCGACCCCCCGGGGAAAGCCACTTGTTACAGATCCCCACTCAGATTTAACCCCATTAATGCACACCCTCTGCTTCCATTGGTGAGCCATGACTGATCCATGAAAACATTTTTTTCCCCCAATGCCGTGACAGCCCTTTTTTTAAAAGTCTCTGAGGGGATTATCAAAACCTTTTTCAAAAAAACCAAAAAAAACAATATCGAATTTTTATCATGATAACCCCCCTAAAAAACCCCTTAAAAAAAAATTAATAAATTAGTTGGGGGGGAAAGGCCCCCCTTTAATCCATGTTGAGTATCATTAATAAAAAATTTTATCGAGATTTTTAAATTTTCACCCCCAACGACTCTAATAATTTGCCTACAATTGAAGTTTGACTTATTGGGCGGTAATTTGATGGTAACGACTTGTCCCCTGTTTTAAAAAAGGAATTACATTAGCCATCTTCCACGTATCAGACACTACACCTGTTTGAAGAGATGGTTTTAAAAAGAAAGGAAGGGGTTTACAGAGTTAAAAAATTGCATTCCTTAAAAAACCCTTTTTAAAAAGCCCCATCGGGGGCCCGGCGATTTATTTTGCTTCAAACGGTCTATCTTTTGGGGTAACCATTTGGGAAAGGGGCTGGAAAATAATAATTTATCTTTTCGGGGCCCCCTAAAATACCTAATTTTGGGATATTATTATGTTTCCCCCGAGTGAAAACCAAAAAATAATTATTAAAAATAGAGCACATTTCATTCACTTTTTTGAAAAACCCAAAAATTTTTTTAAGGGGGGCCTATCTTATCTCTAACTTTTGTTCTATACACCGGAAAAAAAATTTTTGGGTTAGTTTTCGAATCCCAGCAACTTTAATTTCGTAGTCCCGCTTAGCTTTTTTTTTACCCCTTTTTAAAGCCCCCCTTTTAAAGTCAATATACTATTCAAAAATGCCCCCCACCTTTTTTTATACGCCTATAAATTCCTTTCTTCTGCCCTAAAAGATATTTGATTTTTATTCATCCATTTTGGGCTTTTTATTCGATCTAATTTTTTTTATATGGGAAAAAATGTTCTTTGGGCAGATGTATAGTGTTCAAAAAAACTGTCATATTGTAGCCTTTCATTACCCCAGTCCACAGATGATTTTGTTTCAAGTCCATTGAACTTAAGGAAAATCTGGGACCGTTATGGTTATTCCTATAAGTGAAACTTCCTTCAATGCCAAAGGTAATTGATTTGTGGTCGCTTCGCCGAGTTCCTCTGAATTTCTAAATTAAACAAGGGTTTCCTTGTTTGCCAGAACTAAGCCAAAGATTATTTCCCTGTAGGTTCGGGTCACAAATTGTTTTCAAAAACAACCCCGGAACTACTTTAAGAAATCAAGATTCAAAATTCCCCAAAATTCAATCAATTTGACTAAAGTTGAAGTCACCCGAATAACTACGTTATCCATTGTGGCCTTAAAATTTCCTCCCATAGTAGCCTCCCCCCTATCTGTTTGGGGAGGAACACACCAAAATCAATTTTTCATCCCTTGAAATTTTTATCCAGACAGACCCCTTATGTGTTAATCGACTTAACCTTTTATACAACAATTTAAATGATCACGGACAAGAGTGCCACCCCACCCCCTTCCCGATACTTTTCATTGGAACAATTTAAAACCCTGAATGTGACATTCGGGGCAAGTCCTTTTTTATATTAAACCTTTTTATTTAAATTAAAACATCAATATTACCTGTACTTGCAACTACTCTCAACTCGTCCATCTTATTCCTAGACTACACTATTTTTGAAATATCCCTTAAAACCCTCCCTTTCTTTTTTTCCTCTCATTTCTGTTTTTCCCTTTTACCTATTACTGTCCTTGTCACCTAGTGCCACTGGCTTTCCAATATCCACCTTATTCTGCCTATTACTAGTCCCCAGAATTTATAACATTACTACACTGGGACTTCACTGTTTTCCCCCATAACCCATACACTAACTTTTTTTAGTTTAAAGCCCTAACAGCTCCTCCACTGCAGTTGCCAGTGCCCCCACCCCAGACCTAGATAAGTGAACCCCATCCCTGGCATACATGTCATTTCTGCCATAGAAGAGGTCCCAGTTTCACATGAATGTTACTGCATTTTCCTTACAGTATTTGTCCAGCCAGCACTGACACCAATTGCCCTACAACCATTCATTTCCAACTCCTCTCCTTGGCAAAATACCACATATGACAGGGTTCCCACCCTTCTTCCTAATTCTGCCCATTGCTGACCATAGCCTAATCAGCTCCTCACTCCTACGTCTGCCAACATCGTTGCCTCCAGCACTGAGACAGATAATAGGATTGCTCCCATTACTTCTCATGATGTCGTCCAGACGGCTAACAATATCCTTCATCCCAGCCCCAGGATAACACACCCTCTGCCTCCTATTCCTATCCTTAAGACAAAATTCCCTATCCATAAACTTAATCTGACTATCCCCAACTAAACAATGTTCTTACCTCGACTGGCGGTGTGCATGACGTTCTCGACGGTCTTTGTAGAGATGGTCTTGCGGGATGTCTTCACATTCGTCTGATAACAAGGAGAAAGAGTTGCTGGTTTTCACAGCAGTCTCCTGGACCTTCTTCAACTTCAGCTTCGTCCTTCAGATTCGACTAGCATCCATTCGTTGGTCTGATCATCGGCGACATTGTTCCGGGGATAACTTATATACCCTTCAAACGTTGAATTTCTTCTAGCTTCTTAATTCCGCCTTCATTTGGAGATATAGCTGCTCGTAGTCGAGGGAAACCATCATCCAATCTCAGGTAGCTAATAACGGAAGCACATTATCAGTCTCGGCCTATCGATGTTCAGTCCACAATCTTCCAACAAGATTGATGGACTGAACACATCGACTCAGGCCGAGGACTGATAACCTCAAACTCCTCCTCTCCTATACCTTCTACTTTGTATTGGACTGATGAAGCCACTGTGTGGCGAAACGTTTCCACAATAAAGATACCCAAGTGTTGCATATGTGTCTAATTTAACAAGATAAATTATGTAGTATCACAGTCACTAGCGAAAAGGTTAAACAAACAGGGTAGACCGTTTGAAGCAAAATAAATCGCTAGGCCCTGATGAGCTTTTTTCAAGGGTTCTTAAGGAATGCAAAATAGAACTCTGTGAACCCTTAACTAACATTTTAACCTATCTCTTTTAAACAGGGGTAGTAGCAGATACGTGGAAGATGGCTACGTAATTCTATTTTTAAAGCAGGGGACAAGTCGTTACCATCAAATTACGCCCAATAAGTCTAACATCAATTGTAGGCAAATTACTAGAGTCGATTATAGCTGATAACATAAGAAGCCATCTCGATAGGCATAATTTGATTAATGATACTCAGCATGGATTCACCAGGCCCGCCTGCCTAACTAATTTGTTAATTTTTTCAGTGGGGCTTTTTGAGGCAGTTGATAATGATAAAGAATTGATATCGTTTATTTGGATTTTAGTAAGGCTTTTGATAGAGTACCACATCAGAGACTGTTAAAGAAAGTGGCTGCTCATGGCATTGGGGGAAAAGTGTTGTCATGGATCGAGCAGGGCTCACCAATAGGAAGCAGAGGTGTGCATAAATGGGGTTAAATCGGAGTGGGGATCTGTAACAAGTGGCGTTCCTCAGGGATCGGTTTTGGGTCTCGTTGTTGTTTATAATATATATAAATGACCTTGACGAGGGAATTTCTAGTGATATGAGCAAATTCGCTTGATGACACGAAGATAGGTAGGATAATCGATTCAGACGTAGATGTCAGTGAACTACAGGAGGATTTAGACAAACTCAATTCCTGGTCAGAAAATGGCAGATGCAGTTCAATGTAGATAAATGCAAAGTTCTAAAGCTCGGAGTGTCCATAACCCAAGCACTTATAAGTTAAATAACGTAGAACTTAGCCATACAGATTGCGAGAAGGACTTGGGGGTGATGGTAAGCAGCAACCTTAAACCAAGACAGCAATGCCTAAGCGTACGTAATAAGGCAAATAGATTACTGGGATTTATATCAAGAAGTGTTAGCAACAGAAGTCCAGACGTTATATTACAGCTTTATACATCATTAGTAAGGCCTCACCTAGATTACGCAGCTCAGTTCTGGTCTCCATATTACAGAATGGACATAAATTCGATAGAAAACATTCAGCGTAGAATGACTAAATTAATACATAGCATTAGAAATCTTCCTTACGAAGAAAGATTGAAGACCCTTAAATTACATTCACTTGTAAGACGTAGAATGAGGGGAGACATGATCGAGGTATACAAGTGGAAAATGGGTATTAACAAAGGGGATATAAATAAGGTCTTGAGGGTATCTCTCCAAGAGAGAACCCGCAATAATGGATTCAAGTTAGATAAGTTTAGATTTAGAAAGGATATAGGAAAGTATTGGTTTGGAAATAGGGTAGTTGATGAGTGGAACAGTCTGCCTAGTAGGGTTATTGAAGCTAGGACCTTGGGTAGTTTCAAATTTAGGTTGGATAAATTCATGAGTGAGGGGGGTTGGATTTGAGTGGGACTCGCGCATGAGTGGGTAGAATTGTCAAAGCTTATTTCTTGGGTAGCTTTGAAAATTGGGTTGAGCAAGTGTTCTGTTAGTGGGATGGATTGTGAAGGACCTGCCTAGTATGGGCCAACAGGCCTGCTGCAGTGTTCCTCCTTTCTTATGTTCTTATGTTCTTATGTTCTTAAATCTAAATTTATCCAATTTAAATCCGTTATTTCTGGTTCTTACTTGGTTCGATATCCTCAGTATTTTATTAATATCTCCCTTGTTTATACCCATCATCCACTTGTACACCTCGATGATATCTTCCCTCATTCTACGTCTCTCCAGAGAGTGGAGATTCAACGCTCTAAGTCTATCTTCATACGGGAGATTTCTTATAAGAACATAAGAACATAAGAAAGGAGGAACACTGCAGCAGGCCTGTTGGCCCATACTAGGCAGGTCCTTCACAATCCATCCCAATAACATAATGGAAAAATAAACACATAAGCAGTATAATGTGATCCTTTATTGACAACGTTTCGCCCACGCAGTGGGCTTTATCGAGTCACAGACAGATCTACCTGGAAAATGAGCAACATGGAGATATATATAGGGTACAGTCAGGTGGAGAATGCTGGGTCAGGTGGAGAAAGCTGCATGTGAGTCTTAAAAGTAGTGTGATAGTTGAAAACATAGTGTGACTTAAAGGACCTGCAGTGTACCATTCTTGAGTTCTAGGTGGGATAGCGTTGAAGAAGTTTCTTGGCAATAGGTTCAGCTATGTTGTAGAAGCCGTTGTTCTGGTTGAAGTTGTTGGATATACAGATGAGTGATGATTCTAGGATTCTTCGGTATTGCGTGTTGTCTTTCTGGCGATGAGTCTTGCGTTTCTGTAGTTGATTAAATGGTTGTGTAAATTTCGGTGTTGAACACAGGCATTTCTTGAGTCGTCAGATCTGCCTGCGTACTGGTGTTCTGAAATGCGTGTTTGTAGGTCTCTGGATGTTTCGCCAACGTATAATTTGCTGCAGCCATTACAAGGGATTGTGTATACCCCTGCCGTGGATTGAAGCTTTTCCTGTCTGTTACTGGTAATGTCCTTAATGGTGGTGGATGTGGAGGTGGATACTGGAATGAGGTCTTAGAAAAAATGTTGGAAACTTGTTTGGAAATGGAGTTGGTGGGAAGGACTATGTATCTCTTCTCAGCAGTGTCTTCTCTGGGTGTGTTGAAGATGTTTAATGCCCGTCGTCTGCAGTCTCTAATGCAGCTTTCTCCACCTGACCCAGCATTCTCCACCTGACTGTACCCTATATATATCTCCATGTTGCTCATTTTCCAGGTAGATCTGTCTGTGACTCGATAAAGCCCACTGCGTGGGCGAAACGTTGTCAATAAAGGATCACATTATACTGCTTATGTGTTTATTTTTCCATTGTGTCGGTATTTTATACCATTTATTTCCACCACTAACATAATATTTGCTCAACCCAATTTTCAAAGCTACCCAAGAAATAAGCTTTGACAATTCTACTCACTCATGCGCGAGTCCCACTCAAATCCAACCCCTCTCACTCATGAATTTATCCAACCTAAATTTGAAACTACCCAAGGTCCTAGCTTCAATAACCCTACTAGGCAGACTGTTCCACTCATCAACTACCCTATTTCCAAACCAATACTTTCCTATATCCTTTCTAAATCTAAACTTATCTAACTTGAATCCATTATTGCGGGTTCTCTCTTGGAGAGATATCCTCAAGACCTTATTTATATCCCCTTTGTTAATACCCATTTTCCACTTGTATACCTCGATCATGTCTCCCTCATTCTACGTCTTACAAGTGAATGTAATTTTAGGGTCTTCAATCTTTCTTCGTAAGGAAGATTTCTAATGCTATGTATTAATTTAGTCATTCTACGCTGAATGTTTTCTAACGAATTTATGTCCATTCTGTAATATGGAGACCAGAACTGAGCTGCGTAATCTAGGTGAGGCCTTACTAATGATGTATAAAGCTGTAATATAACCTCTGGACTTCTGTTGCTAACACTTCTTGATATAAATCCCAGTAATCTATTTGCCTTATTACGTACGCTTAGGCATTGCTGTCTTGGTTTAAGGTTGCTGCTTACCATCACCCCCAAGTCCTTCTCGCAATCTGTATGGCTAAGTTCTACGTTATTTAACTTATACGTGCTTGGGTTATGGACACTCCCGAGCTTCAGAACTTTGCATTTATCTACATTGAACTGCATCTGCCACATTTCTGACCACGAATTAAGTTTGTCTAAATCTTCCTGAAGTTCTATGACATCTATGTTTGAATCAATTATCCTACCTATCTTCGTGTCGTCGGCGAATTTGCTCATATCACTAGTAATTCCCTCATCAAGGTCATTGATATATATTATAAATAACAATGGGCCTAAGACTGATCCCTGTGGAACACCACTTGTTACAAGTCCCCATTCGGATTTAACCCCATTTATGCACACTCTCTGCTTCCTATTGGTGAGCCATGACTCGATCCATGACAGCACTTTTCCCCCAATGCCATGAGCTGCCACTTTCTTTAACAGTCTCTTGTGCGGTACTCTATCAAAAGCCTTACTAAAGTCTAAATAAACAATATCGAATTCTTTATCGTGATCAACAGCCTCAAAAGCTTTACTGAAGAAGGTTAATAAATTAGATAGGCAGGAACGGCCCTCGTGAATCCATGCTGGGTATCATTAATCAAATTATGGTTATCTAGATGGCTTCTAATAATATCAGCTATAATTGACTCTAGTAATTTGCCTACAATTGAGGTCAGGCTTATTGGGCGGTAGTTTGACGGTAGTGACTTGTCCCCTGCTTTAAAAATAGGAATTACATTAGCCATCTTCCACATATCAGACACTACACCTGTTTGAAGAGATAAATTAAAAATGTTAGATATTGGTTCACAGAGTTCCATTTTGCATTCCTTAAGAACCCTTGCAAAAGCTCATCAGGACCCGGCGATTTATTTTGTTTCAGTCGGTCCAGCTGTTTCATAATCATTTCGCTAGTGACTGTGATATTACATAATTTATCTTCTTCTGGGCCTCTGTAAAAATTAATTACTGGGATATTATTAATGTCTTCCTGTGTGAAAACCGAGAGAAAATAATTATTAAAAATAGAGCACATATCATTCTCCTTGTCAGTAAGATGCCCAAAGTTATTTTTAAGGGGACCTATCTTATCCCTAACTTTTGTTCTATAAACCTGGAAAAACTTTTGGGTTAGTTTTTGAATCCCTAGCAACTTTAGTTTCATAGTCCCGTTTAGATTTTCTTATTCCCTTTAACGTCCCTCTTAATGTCAGTATACTGATTTATAAGATGACCCTCACCTCTTTTTATGCGCCTATAAATTCCTTTCTTCTGCCCTAAAAGATATTTGAGCCTATTATTCATCCATTTTGGGTCATTTCTACTTGATCTAATTTCTTTATACGGGATAAATGTTCTTTGGGCAGCCTGTATAGTGTTAAGAAAACTGTCATATTGATACCTCTCTTCTTCACCCCAGTCCACAGTTGATAAGTGTTCTCTAAGTCCATTATAATCTGCTAAGCGAAAATCTGGGACCATTACTGAATTATCCCTACTATCATACATCCATTCAATGCTAAAGGTAATTGACTTGTGGTCGCTTGAGCCGAGTTCCTCTGTAATTTCTAAATTATTAACAAGGGTTTCCTTGCTTGCCAGAACCAAGTCAAGTAGGTTATTTCCCTTGTAGGTTCTGTTACAAACTGCTTCAAAAGCAATCCTGAACTACTTCTAAAAAGTCGTTAGATTCTAAATTCCCTGTCATGAAATTCCAATCAATCTGACTAAAGTTAAAGTCCCCTAGAATTACTACGTTATCGTGTCTTGTGGCCTTAACAATTTCTTCCCAAAGTAGTCTCCCTTGTTCCCTATCTAAGTTTGGAGGACGGTAAATCACGCCTAAAATCAATTTTTCACACCCCTCTGAAAATTCTATCCAGACAGACTCTGTATGTGTTAATTCAGACTTTATACCCGTTTTTATGCAACAATTTAAATGATCACGGACATAGAGTGCCACCCCACCCCTTTCCCGATACTTCTGTCTACTTGGAACAATTTAAAACCCTGAATGTGACATTCGGCAGGCAAGTCCCGATTTTTCATATTAAACCATGTCTCAGTTATTGCAAAAACATCAATATTACCCGTACTTGCAACTAATCTCAACTCGTCCATCTTATTCCTAGCACTACGACTATTGGTGTAATATATATTTAGAGACCCTCCTTTCTCTTTACCCTTCCTGCTCATCTCTGTTTTTCCACTATACCTATTACTGTCCTTGTCATCTAGTGTCACTAGCTTTCCACTATCCACCTTATTCTGCCTATTACTAGTTCTCCTACAACTTATAATATTACTACACTGGGACTTTCTGTTTTCCCCCCAAAACCCATACCACTAACTATTTCTAGTTTAAAGCCCTAACAGCTCCCTCCACTGCAGTTGCCAGTGCCCCCACTGGCAACTGTAGTAAGGAGACCAAAACTGAGCTGCATAATCCAAATGAGTGTCTCAATCTTCATGAATCCCTCAGCCTTGAGTCGATGTGTTCAGTCCATCAATCTTGACAGATATGCAGCATATTCGCGGAGCTGGAGCTTATATACTGACGAGAGGTGTAATATACTGACGAGAGGTATTGGTTTGGAAATAGGGTAGTTGATGAATGGAACAGTCTGCCTAGTAGGGTTATTGAAGCAAGGACCTTGGGTAGTTTTAAATTTAGGTTGGATAAATTCATGAGTGAAAGGGGTTGGATTTGAGTGGGAATTGCACATGAGTAAATAAAATTATCAAAGCTTATTTTTTGGGTAGCATTGAAAATTGGGTTGAACAGGTGTTCTGTTGGTGGATGGAGTGTGAAGGACCTGCCTAGAATGGGCCAACAGGCCTGCTGCAGTGTTCCTCCTTTCTTATGTTCTTATGTTAACTCACTAACGTTTCCAGAAAACTGGCCAGATACTGAGAGAAAGGAAGTTATAGTCTTACTGTAATGGGTCTGGATGGAGAAAGATATCCACAGTACTTCGGGATGTCTCCTCCGAGTCCCCAGGACAGATGTTGGGAGTCACGTGGGGAATGCTGCCCTTGTCGCAGCACTTGTTCACTCATTGAAGTCTGGTCTGAGAAGGGCCCAGGTCACGCATCGTGAGACCCACACTGCTTGA
>WNWK01053820.1:0-11755 GCA_009830355.1 Cherax destructor | reverse complement strand
TAGTTCTTCGTTTTCCCCTTTGGTTACGCTGATCTTTAGCAAGCATAAAGATATTGTCTTTTGTTGGGCCCCTGGTCATTTTGGGACGTACAGGGCAATGAACAGGCAGACATGCGCCGGTCAGCAGTACATGACCTTCCAGTTTCATATAGAGGTGTTCCTTTTCACGGACTATTTTGCGGTCATTGCACCACCTTACCGTTAAAACGCTGGTCTGCCCTGCTGAATAAAAACTTCATTCTATTAAACCGGGGGGGTTTTGGGCCCTTTTTGTCAAAAGTCGAGGTTGGGAGACTACACTCCCCGCTTCGCAGGGCCACACTCGCTTACCAGGGATCTCATGGAGAGGCCCCCTTTCCCCTTCTGTGAGCATTGTCGGGTTTCCAGTGTCTGTTCGACATATTGGGGACTGCCCACTCTATCAAGAGCACGAGAATTTACCCCAACCACCCTTCGCTTTTCCCCCTTTTTTACCTTCCTTTCTTGCAGATGGACCTCCTTAATCCTGACTCTCTTATTGACTTTTTGACAGAAACTGACTTACTACACAAATCCTGAAGATTATACCTCTAGCACTCCTCCAATCATCCCCTACCTCGATCTCTTGCTACCCTCTATCCCTGCACTATCCACCGTCATGCTGCACTCCATACCCTACTAATCATCCATCTCCTTACAACCCACTCTCCCTGCACAACCTGCAGCGCTGATAACCCTGTGGTTTAGCTTATTTGATTATACACAATGTCAAATCCATTATTATAAAACTCCTATATGAAAACAGTACAGAATGGGTCAAATAACATCTAAGCTGGAATATTGGGCCGCACACTAACTGCACCTTTCAAGGCGGGTGAAATTGCTTTGACCTTGAAAATGTGCAGAGAACCTTCACTGCACGCACAACCGCGATAAACCACCTCAATTACTGGGAACGCTTGAAGTTCCTGTTGTACTCTTTAGAACTCAGGCAGGAGATACACATTATTATATACACGTGGAAAATTCTCAAGGAATTAGTACCAAACTTGCACACGAGAATCACTCCCTACGAAAGCAAAAGACTCGGCAGGTGATGTAACATCTCTCTCAATGAAAAGGAGGGGTGCCACTAGCACATTGAGGGACAACACAATAAAGTGTCAGGGGCCCAAGATTGTTCAACTGCCTCCCAGCATACATCAGGGAGATTACCAACAAATCCCCGGCTGTCTTCAAGAAGACACTGACAGGCACCTAAAGTTGGTATTCCGACCAGCCAGGCTGTGGTTCGTACGTTGGACTGCATGCAGCCAGCAGTAACAGCCTGGGCTGATCAAGCTCTGATCCAACATGATGCCTGGTCACAGACAGGGCCGCAGGGGCGTTGACCCCTGGAACTCTCTCCTCTGATATGAATACCCCAGGTCTTTGACATTAGTTTTCGCTCTATTGTGTGGTTGGAATTTTGTACTCCAATGAGATTTCAATTTCTTCACTTTTTCCGTATCTGAGTAGTTGAAATTTCTCATCATTGAACTTCATATTGTTTTCTGCAGCCCATTTAAAGATTTGGCTTTATGTCTGCTTGAGTCTTGCAGTGTCTTCAACGGTGGACACTCGTCATACAGATTCGGGTGTCATCTGCAAAGGAAGACACAGCACTGTGGCTTATATCCCTGTCTATGTCCGATATGAGGATGAGGAACAGGATGGGAGCAAGTATTGTGCCTTGTGGAACAGAGCTTTTCACAGTAGCTGCCTCAGACTTTACTCTGTTGACTACTACTCTGTGTTCTACTTGTTAGGAAATTATAGATCCATCTACCAACTTTTCCTGTTATTCCTTTATCATACATTTTGTGTGCTATATTACACCATGGTCACACTTGTCGAAGGCTTTTGCAAAGTCTGTGTATATAACATCTGCATTCTGTTTGTCTTCTAGAGCATCCAGGACCTTGTCGTAGTGGTCCAGTAGTTGGGACAGACAGGAGCGTTCAGCTGCTGCTTCCTGGTTGTGGATGGGTATTAAGTTTAGAACTTTTTCAAAGATTTATGATTGACTTGGTTCAGTTCTTTGTTATTGTGCTTTACGCCTTGTATTGTCTGCTGTTTTATTCACCATGTCACCTAATTTGTTCTCTACACAAAGAACACTATGTAACCAGCCTAATGACCATAATGTTATTGCAACACAAATTATTGATTTGATTTGTGTTTACTCCGATTTAATATTTTATTAATACAAATAATAAATTAGATGTGGAAATATTGGTATTTTCCCGAAAGTTGTACTAGATATACTTTCCACAGATCAGGTTAATGTGCTGCCATTGGCTCAACGTTTATCTGAGCATGTAAGAACCATCAAATGGGCATACAGGGCAGGTGCGGAGAAGGTATATACCATAGGCTGGTCAGACCCATGCTCTGACGGCAAACCATGATTATGGCCACTTGCAATAGGGAGTGTTGCACTGTGCTCGCGTATACGTGGGATATTAAGTCTGGGAACCACTGTACTGCATAAACTGTAAATGGTGGCGTATAGGCCTAACCATGGCTTAGGTGACGTGACCATTCACTGACGCGATCGAAAACCTCGATTCTGGTGACTGTCGGGTGGAGGCGATGGGAATAAGCACAGAATACAGTCCAGTGAATGTTTCCACTGGAGGGGGAAAGACGTGTGTGTCTTCGGGTGAAGGACATCACATGGGGCCGTTATTTGGGCATGATGGAATGGCACGGGTTGGTTCCTCATCTTCTACCGGCTTTCGAACTTCAACGCAAAGACGTCAATGAGTAAACTGTGCGAAACAGTGCCGTGTGAGATCTGAAAATGTGATTAGCGGAATGAGAAGTCGCCATTTCGACACGTATGGTAATGCCCTGTTCAGATTCAGAGCTGCGCTATCGGGAGCCACCACCCACATCACAGCCACCGAGTTGTTAGGATCTTGTTACCGAAGCGAAAGTACTCCCATATTCATCCTGTGGACGGGCGCCTAGGCACTAGGCCTCAGCAGTTGGTCACATTTGGGTTTGTTTCACTCACAAGTTAATTTAGAAATTTGCTTAGTACAATTGGCATTCATAAAATAAGTTATTACTAGGACCACGAGATCACGCGGAGAAACAGTGAAAGAGACTCACGCGCTGGGTACTTGCCTGATACCGACCGGCCAGTACTCATCACGACCCACTACTCGATAAGGGGTGAGTGATGAGCTGCATGGGTGTACTTCTTCCTTCTTTTAATCAGTCCAATACCAAAATACAGTCCACAAAAATAACACCGTAACTATTGGTGTTATCCATTTCCCAATTTATTATAACTGGTCCAGAGCGGATGTAGTCTAGAGGGTGTGAAATATCGAAGGAAGTCGTTGTTGCGACCAGGGACGATCAGTTTTCTCACACGCCTCGCGGGAGTGACTGCGGCAATTAAATTGGCCGTCATCAAGGTTGAGATTATCTGTTTGTAAGTGGCGGTGAAGCCCAGACAGGTAGTCTCATAATTCCCTCAGTTGACATATAAACAAATGATCCAAAATTATAAAACTATTATGTTTCAAAATGTCGTGTTCAAATTTCATAGCTTAAATACTCAACTATACTTGCATTGTAAACTGTTTACTATAATTTTACCATTTAGTTTTAAGTTAATTTTAAGTCTGCTCAATGCTCTGCATATTAGGGGCTTTTGGCATGTACACCTCTTTGTAATCTCAACCCATTGTACATCTTGTATCATGTCCCAATAAACTATTATTATTATTATTATTATTGTGTAATTAAGAGATTACCTGTCTGGGCTTCACTGCCACTTACAACAAAAAGCCACTTCCTGGGAAGGGACTGACTAGTATAATTTGCCGTGGTTACCCCTGCTGAGGCAAGTGTGAGAAGGTTTCACTTTATGGGACCCTTCGATATTCTAAATCCACATCTATCCTGACTATTAAGAATGAGTAAATGGTGAGCTGTTAAACTTGTGGACTGTATGTTAATGTCTGACTGATTGGGAGAGAAGGAGAAAGAGTACAATTAATATCACTCACTTATCTCATTGCTGTTCAACTTTTGCCATTGTCATTCCCCACTGTAAACTCACATTATTTTCCCGAAAGGTTATACTGATAGCCTTTCTAATGTGAATATTCTTAATGTGTGGCTGTTGGTTCGTATTTTTCTTGAGATGGGTAAAGAACCATCGCGACGGTAGCGTGGGTACGCCAAGATGGGTCAAATGAAGTCACCCAGGCAGTCGCGCTCGTGGGATAAAGGTGAATGGAGGTGAACGATGGGTGGGCTCTGGATATAATGGAGATGGAAATCGGCGTTTACTACGACCAAATCGCGGTTAATGGTCTCTCTTCACAATAGTGAATGTTGTGAATATTCGCCGGGCATAATGTGGGACATTAAGTCCAAGAAACTATAATAATAGAGTGATAATGTGTTAAACAGTGAGAGACGCCGTCATGGCGGTGTTGATGGCGGAAATGTGCGTCGCTTCGATCAGCGTTCATCGCACGCAATTATTAATGGATTAACTTCTAACGAGAGTAAATTAATGGGACATTAAACCGACGGGGAATAGTGTGTAAAGTGTTGCGTATAAACTCTACTGAAGGGGTATAGTGAGAGGATATGAATCACTACCCCGACCAACCACGTTAAATAACGCCCGGTCTCGTGGGCGTAAGAGAGTTCAAGGGATCAATCTTCTCTTGACTCATCGGGACAACCACCAACATCATCGTCTTGCCGGAAGAATAATCTACCGAGTAGGACCACGAGATTCGTCGAAGAATAGCGACAAGAATGTTGTTTCTTCCCCACTGTAAGTACTCTTATTGTCTTAGCAACCGTCTGGCCAGTAGGTATGTTGGGATAATGTGGGTTTACGGTGGGAATGATAATGACGGGATCTTCAAGTGAACAGCAATGGCACGGATAAAGGGTGAGTGATATTAAATTGTACTCTTTCCTCCTTCTCCCCAATCAGTCAGACATTAACCCATACAGTCCACAAAATTTAACAATACCGTAACCATTGGTGTTACTCATTCTTAATAAACTGGTCAAGGATAGATGTGGATTTAGAGTGAGAATATCGAAGGGTCCCCTTAAATGTGACCAGGAGTGGGCAAGTTTTCTCACACGCCTCAACGGGGTAACCGCGGTAAAATTATACTAGTCGGTCCACTCCCGGGAGATTATTTTGTTGTAAGTGGCGGTGAAGCCCAGACAGGTAATCTCTTAATTCCCCACAATAATAATAATAATAATAGTTTATTGGGACATGATACAAAGATGTACAATGGGTTGAGATTACAAGAGGTGTACATGCCAAAAGCCCCTAATATGCAGAGCATTGTGGGCAGACTTAAAATTAACTTAAAACTAAATGGTAAGAATTATAGTAAACAGTTTACAATGCAAGTATAGTTGAGTATTTAAGCTATGAAATTTGAACACGACATTTTTGAAACATAATAGTTTTATAATTTTGGATCATTTACAGTTTTATATGTCAACTGAGGGGAATTATGAGACTACCTGTCTGGGCTTCACCGCCACTTACAAACAGATAATCTCAACGGGAGATGACGGCCAATTTAATTTACCGCAGTCACTCCCGCGAGGCGTGTGAGAAAACTTAAGTCGTCCCTGGTCGCAACAACGACTTCCTTCGATATTTCACACCCTCTAGACTACATCCGCTCTGGACCAGTTATAATAAATTGAAATGGATAACACCAATAGTTACGGTGTTATTTTTTGTGGACTGTATTTTGGTATTGGACTGATTAGAAAGAGAAGGAAGAGAGTACACCCGTTATAAAACCATCACTCACCCCTTATCAGTGAGAGTCGTTGGAGATCGTTGACGATACCACAGTGCTTATACTAATTATAACAGCCTAACCGGTCGGTATCAGGCTGTCATAAAAGGATAAGTACTTAGCTGTGGGTGAGGGAGTCTCTTCCTTTGTTTGTGCTCCCTCGCGTTGATCTCGTGGTCCTGTATAATAACTTATTTTATAAGATACCAATTGTACTAAGCAAATTTCCTAAATTTGCTTGTAACAGATAATTGAAATGTAGATATAAACCCAAATGTACAATTGTTAACCCCTTTGGGGCCTAGTGCCTAGGCCTTTTGTGTATCCATATGCTCTTGCGCTACCGTCCACAGGATGGATATGGGGTGCACCATAAACTAGCCACTTCGGTGGCAAAATCTAATCTGCTCGGTAGCGATTATTCTCCAGGCAAGACGATGATGGTGGATTGGTTGTCCCGATAAAGCTTCAACAACTCTGGGGTCCTGAGGACAGGACTAAGAATTTACCATACGGTTAGTCGGGAAATGGCGACTTGTATCATCTCACTCATTCCCTTAATCACATTTATTACCCCGTATTTTTTCACAGATCTCACTACGACTTAATGTTTCACTGGTTTACTCATTGACAGTCTTTACGTTGAAGTTCGAAGCCGATGAGTAGAGATGAAAAGGATAACCCGTTACCATTCCATCATGCCCAAAATGGCGGCCCCGTGTGATGTCATTCACCCGGCGACACACGTCTTTCTTTCCCCTCCAATTCCTTACAAAGACGATTCACTGGACTTTAACATCCCACAGTATTCACCAATACTTATTCCCATCACTTCCACCCACGACAGTCACCCAGAATCAGGGTTTTCGATCGCGTCAAGTTGGATAGTCACGTCACCTAAGCCATGGTTAGGCCTATACCGCCGTCACTCGCCATTTCACAGTTTACCACCCAATTACAGTGGTTCCCAGACTTAATGTCCCACATTATACGCGGAGCACAGTTGCAACACTCCCTATTACGAAGTGAAGCCGCTAATCGCGGTTTGACCGTCGGAAACGCCAAATTCCTGACTCCATTCCGGTCTTGATACCCTACGCCTATGGGTATATACACGTGACTGCCCGCTCTCCACTTGAATCCGCGTCTCTCCTACTACCCTCTGCCTAGGCCAATGCACCCGACTGATGGTTCTTATTTTTATACTCAGATAAACGTTGAGCCAATAGCAGCACATTAATGATATCTATTCATATTGGAAAGTATATCTAGTATAACTTTCGGGAAAATACCAATATTTTCCACATCAACATAATTTATTATTTGTATTAATAAAATTATTAAATCAGATTAAACAAATCAAATCAATAATTTGTGTTGCAATAACAGTTTATATGGTCATTAGATGAGTTACATGGAGCACAAGGGTACATGAGAATGATTTCTTTATTTGGTAATGATGTAGGAACAAAGTTAGATTAGGGAGCATGGACACTGGGGTCGTCCCGCAGTTACTTAAAACAACAGACATAGCCCCACTCCACAAAGGGGGCAGTAAAGCAATAACAAAGAACTACAGACCAATAGCGCTAACGTCCCATATCATAAAAATCTTTGAAAGGGTTCTAAGAAGCAAGATCGCCACTCATCTTAATACCCATCAATTGCACAACCCAGGGCAGCATGGGTTTAGAGCAGGCCGCTCCTGTCTGTCCCAACTACTGGACCACTACGACAAGGTCCTGGATGCTCTAGAAGACAAACAGAATGCAGATGTTATATACACAGACTTTGCAAAAGCCTTCGACAAGTGTGACCATGGTGTAATAGCACACAAAATGTATGATAAAGGAATAACAGGAAAAGTTGGTAGATGGATCTATAATTTCCTAACAAGTAGAACACAGAGTAGTAGTCAACAGAGTAAAGTCTGAGGCAGCTACTGTGAAAAGCTCTGTTCCACAAGGCACAATACTTGCTCCCATCCTGTTCCTCATCCTCATATCGGACATAGACAGGGATATAAGCCACAGTGCTGTGTCTTCCTTTGCAGATGACACCCGAATCTGTATGACAGTGTCCACCGTTGAAGACACTGCAAGACTCCAAGCAGACATAAACCAAATCTTTAAATGGGCTGCAGAAAACAATATGAAGTTCAATGATGAGAAATTTCAACTACTCAGATACGGAAAAAGTGAAGAAATTGAAATCTCATTGGAGTACAAAACTAATTCCAACCACACAATAGAGCGAAAAACTAATGTCAAAGACCTGGGAGTGATCATATCAGAGGAGAGAGTTCCAGGGGTCAACGCCCCTGCGGCCCTGTCTGTGACCAGGCATCATGTTGGATCAGAGCTTGATCAACCAGGCTGTTACTGCTGGCTGCATGCAGTCCAACGTACGAACCACAGCCTGGCTGGTCAGGTACCAACTTTAGGTGCCTGTCCAGTGTCTTCTTGAAGACAGCCAGGGATTTGTTGGTAATCTCCCTGATGTATGCTGGGAGGCAGTTGAACAATCTTGGGCCCCTGACACTTTATTGTGTTGTCCCTCAATGTGCTAGTGGCACCCCTCCTTTTCATTGAGAGAGATGTTACATCACCTGCCGAGTCTTTTGCTTTCGTAGGGAGTGATTCTCGTGTGCAAGTTTGGTACTAATTCCTTGAGAATTTTCCACGTGTATATAATAATGTGTATCTCCTGCCTGAGTTCTAAAGAGTACAGGTTTAGGAACTTCAAGCGTTCCCAGTAATTGAGGTGGTTTATCGCAGTTATGCGTGCAGTGAAGGTTCTCTGCACATTTTCAAGGTCAGCAATTTCACCCGCCTTGAAAGGTGCAGTTAGTGTGCAGCAATATTCCAGCTTAGATGTTATTTGACCCATTCTGTACTGTTTTTCATATAGGAGTTTTATAATAATGGATTTGACATTATTATTATAATCAAATAGAAGCGCTAAACCACAGGGGTTATACAGCGCTGCAGGTTATTGTAGGATGCAGGGAGAGTGGGTTGTAAGAGGGAGATGGATGATTAGTAGGGTATGGAGTGCAGCATGACGGTGGATAGTGCAGGGATAGAGGGTAGCAAGAGATCGAGGTAGAAGGGACTGAGGGAGGTGCTAGAGGTATAATCTTCAGAGTTTGTGTAGTAAGTCAGTTTCTGTCAAAAAGTCAATAAGAGAGTCAGGATTAAAGGAGGGTCCATCTGCAAGAAGGGAAGGTAAAGAAAGGGCCGCAGAGCGAAGACGTCGTTGGAGGTAAATTCTGCGTGCTCGTTGATAGAGTGGGCAGTCCAACAGGATATGTCGAACAGACACTGGCACCTGACAATGCTCACAGAGAGGGGCAGGAGCCTCTCCATGAGATACCCGTGAGTAAGACGAGTGTGGCCGATGCGAAGACGGGAGAGTGTAGTCTCCCAACCTCGACATTGGTGACAAGAAGGCCAGAAACCTATAACCGGTTTAATAGAATGAAGTTTGTTATTCAGCAGGTCAGACCAGCGTTGTTGCCAACGGGTGCGAAGGTGGGTAGCAATGACCGCAAAATAGTCCGTGAAAGGAACACCTCTATATGAGACTGGAAGGTCATGTACTGCTGACCGCGCAGCAGTGTCTGTCTGTTCATTGCCCTGTACGTCAACATGACCAGGGACCCAACAAAAGACAATATCTTTATGCTTGCTAAAGATACGGCGTAACCAAAGGTGGATACGAAGAACTAGGGGGTGAGGTGTATCAATTTTACAGATAGCCTGTAAAGCACTAAGGGAGTCTGAAACGACCACAAATGGTGATACAAGCATAGATGCAATACGGATAAGTGCCACAAGAATGGCATACAATTCAGCCGTAAATATGCTAGCCGAGGGTAATAGATGCCCTCGTACGACGCTGTCCGGAAACACTGCTGCGAATCCGACGCCGTCAGATGACTTTGAACCATCGGTGTATACTGTAATGGCATGGGAATGAGAACGGAAATGGTCTAGAAAGAAAGAGCGAGAAGCCGCCGTAGGTAGTTGGGCTTTCTTGCAAGGTAGAGGAATATAACAGACAAGGACAGCAGGAACTTCCCAAGGGAATAGAGGAAAGGGTGAAGCCACATGAACATATAAAGGCGGAAGCTGAAGGGAAGACAAGAGTGAATGCAGACGAAGAGAAAAGGGACGAAGTAAACAGGGGCGACGAACAAATAACGAGCGTCTACTAACATCTGTGACAATCCTATACATGGAAGGATTGCGGAAGTCATGAGAGTGAACATAATAGCGAATGCAATGTGCATCACGACGATCGGACAAGGATGGAATGTTCGCTTCTACATAGAGGCTCTCAACCGGGGAAGAACGAAAAGCACCAAGGCATAAGCGTAATCCCTGGTGATGGATGGGATTAAGGCTGGAAGGAGTGGCAGGAGAGGCTGCCGAATATATCTGGTCACCATAATCGAGTTTCGATAAAATTAGGGCCGAATGTAGGCGAAGGAGAGTTCTACGATCAGCCCCCCATGAAAGATGTGCGAGGGTTTTAAGGAGGTTCAGCCGGCTATGACAAGTCGCCTTCAGAGAGGTAATGTGAGGTTTCCAGGACAATCTGCGGTCAAACAGGAGGCCGAGAAACCTGACTATCACGTTCTGGGATACGTGAGCCGTATCTACCTGGAGTCTACCTGGAGAGAATTCCAGGGGTCAACGCCCCCGCGGCCCGGTCTGTGACCAGGCCTCCTGTTGGACCAGAGCCTGATCAACCAGGCTGTTACTGCTGGCGGCACGCAGTCCAACGTACGAACCACAGCCCGGCTGATCAGGTACAGACTTGAGGTGCCTGTCCAGTGCCTGCTTGAAGACAGCCAGGGGCTTGTTGGTAATCCCCCTGATGTACGCTGGGAGGCAGTTGAACAATCTTGGGCCCCTCACACTTATTGTGTTGTCCCTCAACGTGCTAGTGGCACCCTGCTCTTCATTGGGGGGTGTTACATCGCCTCCCGAGTCTTTTGCTTTCGTACGGAGTGATTTTTGTGTGCAAGTTTGGTACTAAGCCCTCGAGAATTTTCCATGTGTATATAATAATGTATCTCTCCCGCCTGCGTTCTAGAGAGTACAGGTTTAGGAACTTCAAGCGTTCCCAGTAGTTGAGGTGGTTTATCGCACTTATGCGTGCGGTGAAGGTTCTCTGCACATTTTCAAGGTCAGCAATTTCACCCGCCTTGAAAGGTGAAGTTAGTGTGCAGCAATATTCCAGCTTAGATAGAACAAGCGATCTGTAAAGTGTCAACATGGGCTTGGCATCCCTGGTTTTGAAGGTTCTCATTATCCATCCTGTCATTTTTCGAGCAGATGCAATTGCTACATTGTTATGGTCCTTGAAGGTGAGATCCTCTGACATGATCACTCTCAGGTCTTTGACATTAGTTTTTCGCTCTATTGTGTGGTTGGAATTAGTTTTGTACTCCGATGAGATTTTAATTTCTTCACGTTTTCCGTATCTGAGTAATTGAAATTTCTCATCATTGAACTTCATATTGTTTTCTGCAGCCCATTTAAAGATTTGGTTTATGTCTGCTTGGAGTCTTGCAGTGTCTTCAATGGTGGACACTGTCATACAGATTAGGGTGTCATCTGCAAAGGAAGACACAGCACTGTGGCTTATATCCCTGTCAATGTCTGATATGAGGATGAGGAATAGGATGGGAGCAAGTACTGTGCCTTGTGGAACAGAGCTTTTCACAGTAGCTGCCTCAGACTTTACTCTGTTGACTACTACTCTTTGTGTTCTACGTGTTAGAAATTATAGATCCATCTACCAACTTTTCCTGTTATGCCTTTATCACGCATTTGTGTGCTATTACACCATGGTCACACTTGTCAAAGGCTTTTGCAAAATCTGTGTATATAACATCTGCATTCTGT
>WNWK01053819.1:0-11755 GCA_009830355.1 Cherax destructor | reverse complement strand
AGTAAAGAAGTTGGAAGAACGAGCATGTATAACAGGAAGGGCACTGGAATGGATCAGGGAATACCTCACAGGGAGGCAACAACGGGTCATGGTGCGTGATGAGGTATCACAGTGGGCGCCTGTGACGAGCGGCGTACCGCAGGGGTCAGTCCTAGGACCAGTGTTATTCTTGGTATATGTAAATGACATGACGGATGGGATAGACTCAGAAGTGTCTCTTTTCGCAGATGATGTGAAATTAATGAGAATCACATCGTAGGAGGACCAAGCAGGACTTCAAACAGACCTGGACAAGCTTGACATCTGGTCTAGCAACTGGCTTCTCGAATTCAATCCCACCAAATGCAAAGTCATGAAGATCGGAGAAGGGCAAAGAAGACCGCTGACAGAGTACAGGCTAGGCGGACAAAGGCTACAAACCTCGGCAAAGGAGAAAGACTTTGGGGTGAGTATAACGCCAAGCACGTCTCCGGAGGCACACATCAACCAGATAACTGCGGCAGCATATGGGCGACAGGCAAACCTAATATTAGCGTTCCGTTACCTTAACAAGGAATCGTTCAAGACACTGTACACCGTGTACGTCAGGCCCATACTAGAATATGCAGCACCAGTCTGGAACCCACACTGGTCAAGCAGTAAAGAAACTAGAGAAAGTGCAAAGGTTTGCGACTAGGTTAGTTCCACAACTCAGGGGTCTGTCCTATGAAGAAAGGTTGAGGGAAATAGGACTAACAACACTGGAGGAAAGAAGGGTCAGAGGAGACATGATAACGACATACTAAATACTGCGGGGAATCGACAAGGTAGACAGTGACAGGATGTTCCAGAGAGGGAACACAGAAACAAGGGGACACAACTGGAAGCTGAAGACTCAGATGAGTCAAAGGGATGTTAGGAAGCATTTCTTCAGCCACAGAGTAGTCAGGAAGTGGAATAGTTTAGAGAAAGATATAGTGGAGGCAGGAACCATACACAGTTTTAAGACGAGGTATGATAAAGCTCATGGAGCAGGGAGAGCAGAGACCCAGTAGCGGACAGAGAAGAGGGGGGCCAGGAGCTGAGTCTCGACCATTGCAACCACAATTAGGTGAGTACAATTAGGTGAGTACACTATTATCTATGTGCACATCTGTGTACACACTATCATCTATGTGCACATCTGTGTACACACTATCATCTATATACACATCTGTATACACACTATCATCTATGTATACATCTTTGTACACACTATCATCTATGTGCACATCTGTGTACACACTATCATCTATGTGCACATCTATGTGTACATCTGTGTACACACTATCATCAATGTGCACATCTGTCTACACACTACTATCTATGTGCACATCTGCATACACTATCATCTATGTGGACATATGTATACACACTATCATCTATGTGCACATCTGTGTACACACTATCATCTATGTGCACATCTGTGTACACACTATCATCTATGTGCACATCTGTGTTCACACTATCATTTATGTGCACATCTGTGTACACTATCATCTATGTGCACATCTGTGTACATACTATCATATATGTGCACATCTGTATACACACTATCATCTATGAGCACATCTGTGTACACACTATCATCTATGTGCAGATCTGTATACACACTATCATCTATGTTCACATCTGTGTACACACTATCATCTATGTGCACATCTGTGTACATATTATCATCTATGTGCACATATGTGGACACACTATCTATGCACATCTGTGTACACACTATCATCAATGTGCACATCTGTCTACACACTATCATCTATGTAGTTATTACAACCTCAAGTTCAATGGCCTGTTAACCTGAGTGTAAAAGGGAGCTTGGAGCAAAGAAACACAGTAGATGTATTGAAATTGTATTTCCTTCAAAAATCAGTTAGATTAATTCCAGACTTTTGTCTTTTCCTTCGCCAAGTAATTATGATTATATAAGACTTTTGTCTTTTCCTTCACCAAGTATAACAAAGTGCTATTTACACATATGTACACTATATACAAAGGAGCAGTGTTTAGTGCACGCCACAGTTGTCTAGGCTAAGCAGCAGCCAAAAGACAGACAACTTTCCACAACCAGCTCTATGCAGGAATTCCAATGACAAACCGCGAGTGGTATCCACGTCACCTTTGTCATTGTTAAACTCGCATTTTAATTGGCTGAACCGAGTCGTTGATTTGATGATGGGGCCCCATCACCAAACCCTTAACGATGGTTCGCTGGTTGGAGGGGAGCCTATGTGGGTGTGTTTAACATGCTCCGAATAAAGGTTACATACTCTTTGCATGCAACAGTGCACTTATGCGTACACACTATCATCTATGTGCACATCTGTATACACAATATCATCTATGTGCACATCTGTGTTCACACTCATCTATGTGCACATCTGTGTACACACAATAATCTATGTGCACATCTATATGCACATCTGTGTACACACTATCATCTATGTGCACATCTGTGTACACACTATCACTTTTGTGCACATTTGCGTACACACTAGCATATATGTGCACATATGTGTACACACTAGCATATATGTGCACATATGTGTACACACTATCATCTATGTGCACATCTGTGTACACACTATCATCTATGTGCACATCTGTGTACACTCTATCATCTATGTGCACATCTGTGTACACACTATCATATATGTGCACATCAGTGTACACACTATCATCTATGTGCACATCTGTGTACACACTATCATCTATGTGCACATCTGTGTACACACTATCATCTATGTGCACATCAGTGTACACACTATCATATATGTGCACATCTGTGTACACACTATCATCTATGTGCACATCTGTGTACACACTATCATCTATGTGTACATCTGTGTACACACTATCATCTATGTGCACATCTGTGTACACACTATCATCTATGTGCACATATGTGTACACACTATCATCTATGTGCACATATGTGTACACACTATCATCTATGTGCACATATGTGTACACACTATCATCTATGTGCACATCTGTGTACACACTATAATCTATGTGCACATATGTGTACACACTATCATCTATGTGCACATCTGTGTACACACTATCATCTATGTGCACATCTGTGTACACACTATCATCTATGTGCACATCTGTGTACACACTATCATCTATGTGCACATCTGTGTACACACTATCATCTATGTGCACATCTGTGTACACACTATCATCTATGTGCACATCTGTGTACACACTATCATCTATGTGCACATCTGTGTACACACTATCATCTATGTGCACATCTGTGTACACACTATCATCTATGTGCACATATGTGTACACACTATCATCTATGTGCACATCTGTGTACACACACTATCATCTATGTGCACATCTGTGTACACACTATCATCTATGTGCACATCTGTGTACACACTATCATCTATGTGCACATCTGTGTACACACTATCATCTATGTGCACATCTGTGTACACACTATCATCTATGTGCACATATGTGTACACACTATCATCTATGTGCACATCTGTGTACACACTATCATCTATGTGCACATCTGTGTACACACTATCATCTATGTGCACATATGTGTACACACTATCATCTATGTGCACATATGTGTACACACTATCATATATGTGCACATCTGTGTACACACTATCATCTATGTGCACATCTGTGTACACACTATCATCTATGTGCACATCTGTGTACACACTATCATCTATGTGCACATCTGTGTACACACTATCATCTATGTGCACATCTGTGTACACACTATCATCTAAGCTATGAAGCTGAAAATTTAAATATATATTCTTTCTTTCAACACGTCGGCCGTTTCCCACCGAGGCAGGATGGCCACTGAGGCAAGGTGGCCAATGAGGCAGGGTGGCCACTGAGGCAGGGTGGCCCAAAAAGAAAAACGAAAGTTTCTCCTTTTACATTTAGTAATATATACAGACGGGGTTACTAGCCCCTTGCTCCCGGAGGAAGAATTATGTCGTGCCGATTAGGTAAAATTGGCGATTTTGGCTTAAATTGCAACGCTCACCTTGCCATATAAGACAAGTGAAAATTTGTGTATGCAATAATTTCGCCAAAATCATTCTGAACATAACGAAAAAATAAATTTCATTGTCTTTGTTTATTATTAAATTAATGTTAACGTATCTAAAATATATTTAGTTGGGTTAGGCTAAATTAAATTGCGCTTGTTGCAATAAGGTTAGGTAGGTTTTCAAAGTTTCTCTTGGTACAAAATTATAAATTCTTACATTAACATAGATGAAAAAATATATCTTTAAACGTATAAGAGACATTTTAGAAAGGACCTAATTTTAGATGAGTTCTTGTAATTGAACAGTTTTACCTGATCGGCACGACATTATATATTTATATATATATATATATATATATATATATATATATATATATATATATATATATATATATATATATATATATAATCGTGCCGATTAGGTAAAACTTGCGATTTTGGCTTAAATAGCAACGCTCACCTTGCCATATAAGACTTTTGAAAATTTGTGTATGCAATAATTTCGCCAAAATCATTCTGAACATAACGAAAAAAATATATTTTATTGTGTTTGTTTATTATTAAATTAATGTTAACGTATCTAAAATATATTTAGTTGGGTTAGGCTAAATTAAATTGCGCTTGTTTTAATAAGGTTAGTTAGGTTTTCAAAGTTTCTCTTGGTACAAAATTATAATTTTTATATTAACGTAAATGAAAATAATATATCTTTAAACGTACAAGAGAAAATTTTAGAAAGGACCTAATTTTAAATGAGTTCTTGCTAATTGACCAGTTTTACCTAATCGGCACGACATATATATATAATATATATATATATATATATATATATATATATATATATATATATATATATATATATATATATATATATATATATATATATGTCGTGCCGATTAGGTAAAACTTGCGATTTTGGCTTAAATAGCAACGCTCACCTTGCCATATAAGACTTTTGAAAATTTGTGTATGCAATAATTTCGCAAAATCATTCTGAACATAACGAAAAAATATATTTCATTGTGTTTGTTTATTATTAAATTAATGTTAACGTATCTAAAATATATTTAGTTGGGTTAGGCTAAATTAAATTGCGCTTGATGTAATAAGTTAGGTAGGTTTCAAAGTTTCTCTTGGTACAAAATTAAAATTACATTAACATAAATGAAAAATATATCTTTAAACGTATCAGAGAAAATTTTAGAAAGGACTTAATTTTAAAAGAGTTCTTGCTAATTGACCAGTTTTACCTAATCGGCACGACATATATATATATATATATATATGTCGTGCCGATTAGTAAAACTGGTCAATTAGTAAGAACTCATCTAAAATTATGTCCTTTCTAAAATTTTCTCTTATACGTTTAAAGATATATTTTTTCATTTATGTTAATGTAAGAATTTATAATTTTGTACCAAGAGAAACTTTGAAAACCTACCTAATGTAATTTTTTTTAATTTTGTACCAAGAGAAACTTTGAAAACCTACCTAACCTTATTACATCAAGCGCAATTTAATTTAGCCTAACCCAACTAAATATATTTTAGATAAGTTAACATTAATTTAATAATACATAAACACAATGAAATATATTTTTTTCGTTATGTTCAGAATGATTTTGGCGAAATTATTGCATACACAAATTTTCACTTGTCTTATATGGCAAGGTGAGCGTTGCTATTTAAGCCAAAATCGCAAGTTTTACCTAATCTGCACGACACACACACACACACACACACACACATATATATATATATATATATATATATATATATATATATATATATATATATATATATATATATATATATATATATATATATATATATATATATATATACAATGTATGAAGAAAACATTTTCTAATGTTAGAAAATTCATATATATATATATATATATATATATATATATATATATATATATATATATATATATATATATATATATATATATATATATATATATATAAACATTATGAAGTTTCTTTCAAAATGGTGTTCATTATAGCAAAAAGCTCAGGAAAGAAATTAATTTTATTCTGTCAATAGTTTTTGAATGGAAATATAATGTAAAATTTCACTTTCAACAAATAAACCTTTTAATAAAACGATGTTTCTTTTTTTTGGGTTTTTAATAAAGTATAAATCTGAAAGAAGCTCCCACCTGGAAGAAAACTGATAAAGCAAATGTTTTCTTGGTAAAAGAGTCTCATAACCTATATTAAAGTTATTGCAGCAGCAACACTGAGAGAAGACAACACACCTGCAGTTTACCTGGAGAGGGTTTCGGGGGTCAACGCCCCCGCGTCTCGGTCTGAGACCAGGCCTCATGGTGGAACAGGGTCTGATCAACAAGGCTGTTACTGCTGGCCGAATGCAAACTGACGTATGAACCACAGCCCGGTTAGTCAGGTACTGACTTTAGGTGCCTGTCCAGTGCCTTCTTGAGGACAGCCAGGGGTCTATTGTTAATCCCCCTCATTAAAGAAGGTGCTCAGATATGATGGGATAGCACCTTGGGTCATTTAAGAGGGTGCTCAGATAAGATGGGATAGCACCTTGGGTCATTAAAGAAGGTGCTCAGATACGATGGGATAGCACCTTGGGTCATTAAAGATCGTGCTAATGAGTCCTGTTAGCCACTTCGAAAATATTTAGAATTTCTCTTCAGGAAATTGGTAAATTATGCAACCTTAATTTTAAAAAAGTGAGAAGGAAAGGTCTTGTGAAACTAACTGAAAAAACCATTAGAGTTCAGTAGACTCGAACATTTGGAGAATAATAACATTACTGGTAAGCAAATTTCCATCCGCACATTCATGTATATCAAATATGTTGTAATGACAGTTAAAGAAATTGTTCAAGAAAGAAATGGATTCGTCGAGGTCATTTATCTAAACATAAGAAAGCTTTTTAGAGTTTACCCAAGAAAACCTAATAAGGAAACCACAAAATATAGGAGGAATTAAAAATAAGTGATTAAAATGGATGCAAGACTATGTTTGAGTGGAAAATTTGAACGGATATTAAGGGAAAAACGTCTACAGTAGGCCAGAGTTGTGTCGCACATGACACCTTGTCTTGAAGAAGACTGACAGTTACAACGACCAAGCAATGATGGGGACAGTACTTAATAGGATAGAAAATACAGTCGCTATGATCATATGACAGTAACAGCCGCTAGGACGACAGGTAACCAGCGCTTCTTTTCACTGACATCTCCGGATTTACAAGTCTAGTGCGACTCAGAACCAGTTCTACGGGCTGAGAAAAAACAAGGATTACCAGAGAACACAAAGGTTTTGACAGAGAATGTTGGTAACTTCAAAAGTCAGAACTCAACCAATTAATCCCAGTGGATTACATTCTCTTGGGAGAGTCAGGAGTAAAGTGACTCTACTGTGTTACCTCTCTTACCAGGTCAACACTAATACTTCAAGCCCGGGGAGCTAGGTGGCGCTGATGTACAAACACCACTCCATGTAGTAAGGTTCCAGCCCGGGGAGCTAGGTGGCGCTGATGTACAAACACCACCCCATGTAGTAAGGTTCCAGCCCGGGGAGCTAGGTGGCGCTGATGTACAAACACCACTCCATGTAGTAAGGTTCCAACCCGGGGAGCTAGGTGGCGCTGATGTACAAACACCACCCCATGTAGTAAGGTTCCAGCCCGGGGAGCTAGGTGGCGCTGATGTACAAACACCACCCCATGTAGTAAGGTGTCGAGCCACCACTCGTCTCCATAATACTCACCAAACATATGTAAGACACGTGTATGTATACACTGCTTGAACTTATTACTCACATAGATAAAGGACTTGATACACAAGGGGGAGAAGCTGACATAAGACCGTATAAAGAATGCATATTTTGAGAGAATATATTTTTAGTAGTAGATAGAGTAAAGAATCTTTGAGAAATTATTTAAAAAAAAAAAAAAATTACCGGAAAATCACAAATGAAATTTTGACAATTTAAATGCTACACTGACAAACAACTTCAAATATATGGATAACGAAATGTTTATAAAAATATTATTTATACCCGGCCAGAATTGCTATATACAGCTGTTGAGTGTGTCCAAGCCTTAAAATACACGTTGATTAGTTAAATAATATTCAGAGAAGAGCTAGACAATGCCTGCCAGACTTGAGACATGACATTGGCATATAGAAGGACAAGAGGAGACATGACATTGGCATATAAAATAACAAGAGGAGACATGACATTGGCAGACTACCCACTATAGCTATTCTTTCTCTCACTTCCTTCTTTCTTATCCCCCATCCTTCTTCTTCCTATGTAGGTAGAACCACAGCCTGAAGTACCAAAATCTGCTGATGAAGATGCGACGTCAGAAGACACTCCCCACCATGGGGAGCCACAGCAAGAGAAAAGAAGAAGTCAACCCCCACCCAGGGGCCCCCAAGAAAGAAGATGACCGACACCCTCTACCCAGGGGGCCAATGCCGAGTCACCATTTGGAGAAGACCCTGGCCGGATGTACCGGCGAACATACAACAACAACAAATGACATTGGCATATAGGAAGAGAGGAGACATGACATTGGCATATAGAAGAACAAGAGGAGACATGATATTGTCGTATAGAAGGACAAGAGGAGACATAAACTTGGCATATAGAAGTATAAGAGGAGACATGACATTGGCATATAGAAGGATAAGAGGAGACATGACATTGACATATAAAAGAACAAGAGGAGACATGACATTGGCATATAGAAGGACAAGAGGAGACATGACATTGACATATAGAAGAACAAGAGGAGACATGATTTTGTCATATAGAAGGACAAGAGGAGACAAGACATTAGCATATAGAAGTATAAGAGGAGACATGACATTGGCATATTGAAGGATAAGAGGTGATATGATAACCACATTTAAAGAATTGAAAAACTTTAAAGAGAAGATATAGAAAAGATTTCTTCATACCTGCATCAGGCACAACAAGAAGCCGCCGTTGCAAATTAAGGAAAAACTGGAGAGGAATGGACAGTAAAAAGCTTTTCTTCTCATTAGAATGTTTGAGTAGAGGAAAACATGGAAGGAGGAATTAGCAAGTGCTGCAACAGTCCTCCTGTAACTACACATAGGTACTTACATACACACACGCAAACCTACTGGAGTTTTATGACAAGGTAACAGAAGAGAGAGGGGTGGGTTGATTGCATTTTCTTGGACTGCAGGATGGCCTTAGACACAGTTCCTCACAAGAGATTAGTGCAGAAGCTACAGGATCAGGCACGTATAACAGGAAAGGCAATGCAATGGATCAGAGAATACCTGACAGGGAGGCAACAAAGAGTCATGGTACGTGACGAGGTATCACAGTGGGCGCCTGTGACGAGCGGGGTCCCACAAGGGTCAGTCCTAGGACCAGTGCTATTTTTGGAATATGTGAATGACATGATGGAAGGGATAGACTCAGAAGTGTCCCTGTTTGCAGATGATGTTAAGTTAATGAGGAGAATTAAATCAGATGAGGATCAGGCAGAACTACAAAGAGACCTGGACAGGCTGGACACGTAATCCAGCAACTGGCTCCTCGAATTTAACCCCGCCGAATGCAAAGTCAGGAAGATCCAGAAAGGGCAAAGAAGACTGCAGACAGAGTATAGGAGAAAGATCTTGGGGTGAGTATAATACCGAGCATATCTCCCGAAGCACACATCAACCATATAACTGGCGCAGCATATGGGCGCCTGGCAAACCTGAGAGTATGCAGCACCAGTTTGGAACCCACACCTGGTCAAGCACTTCAAGAAATTAGAGAAAGTGCAAAGGTTTGCAACAAGGCTAGTTCCAGAGCTAAGGGGAATGTCCGACGAGGAAAGGTTAAGGGAAATCGGCCTGACGACAGTGGAGGACAGGAGGGTTAGAGGAGACATGATAATGACATACAAAACAATGCGAGGAATATATAAGGTGGACAGAGACAGGATGTTCCAGAGATGGGACACAGAAACAAGGGGTCACAATTGGAAGCTGAAGACTCAGATGAGTCAAAAAGATGTTAAGAAGTATTTCTTTAGTCATAGAGTTGTCAGTAAGTGGAACAGTCTGGTAAGTGACGTAGTGGAGGCAGAAAACATACATAGTTTTAAGACGAAGTTTGATAAAGCTCATGGAGCAGGGAGAGAGAGGACCAAGTAGCGATCAGTGAAGAGGCGAGGCCAAGAGCTAAGAAACGACCCCTGCAACCACAAATAGATGAATACAAATAGGTGAGTACACACACACACACCTGGAACCACAATTAGGTGAGTACATCTTTCCAACTGGATATCAGATCCTGAGGAAAGACAGAGGAAACAGAGGGGGTGGAGGAGTGGCACTGCTCACCAAAAACCAATGGGATTTTGAGGAGTTGGAGAGAGGAGACCGAGGAGAAGCAAGAGACTACATAAAAGGAACACTTCTGGAGGTCCCAATGTGGTAATTGCAGTGATGTATAACCCACCACAGAATAGCAGGAGGCCAAGACAAGAATATGATGAGAGTAGCAGAGAGGTGGTTCATACACTGGCTGAAGTGGCCAGAAGGGCCCTTGTGGGCAGGGCAAAGCTACTGGTTGTGGGTGACTACAATGACCTGGAGCCCCAAAGGGGGCCAGAATATTAATATTAAACTGTTGATAAGGAAGCTAGCAAGATGCCATCTGCCCTTTCTGAGAGGGTTTGGCCTCTTACACTGGGACGCGGCGAAGGTTCGGCGTAGGTGAACTACTCATCTCTTAACATTAATTTGATTTTCTCTCTCACCACCACTGCTGCTTGTCTTTTCTGAACAGCTTTAGTCTGTGTGGTTTCTGGAGAATCCTAATTTTATGTTTGTTTTCAACACTGTGTAATTCTAACGGCACTAATTTATCTATTGTGTGCTTATTCACTACACCTTTGCTCAAAACATCAACTGTCCTGATGATTCTATTTGCATCAGGATATATGGTCACAATTTTTCCAAGAGGCTATTGGGACCTCGGACCATCATTATCAATAATCACTATGTCACCAGGTGTTAATTTTCTGGAACACCAGCTCCATAGAAGTCTTCTCTCAATGAGGTGAGATAGTCTTCTCGCCAAATTTTCTCCCAGTGTTCAGTCACTTTATTAAGGTGTCTGAATTTACGTCTGAGTTGCTCAGGTTCGAAATAAGTTGGATCCTCTATGATTTCTTTATCATTCATGGGAGGAACAGGTTCGAGCTTTCTGCCATGTAGTAAATGAGATGGGCTTAACACTTCTAAATTGTCCAGATCCTCGGTAACATACGTTAAAGGTCTGTTGTTGACTCTATTTTCTATTTCAATTACGACTGTACGAAATTCTTCTAAGTCGATTCTCTGACGATGAAGAGTCTTCCTTAAACAACGTTTTACAATGCCTATCATACTTTCGTAAAATCCGCCGTGCCATGGGGATTTAGGAGGAATGAATCTCCAATGATAATTGTGTTGATTCAGCATCTGTTGTACTTCTGGCTGCTCAAAGATCTTGTTTATGTAAGCAGCACCAGCAACAAAATTCGTTGCATTGTCTGAAATCATCAGCCTGGGACATGCCCTTCTGGCTGCAAACCTTCTGAATAATTTGATAAAGATTTCAGCAGACATATCAATGGCTACTTCTAGATGTACTGCTCTAGTCGTAGCACAGGTGAACAAACA
>WNWK01053818.1:0-11755 GCA_009830355.1 Cherax destructor | reverse complement strand
CTGCCTCGTCTCCCACCTCATTTTAACGGGCACACTGTCCTAAAGATTTCTCACCCCCCGGGTCACTTTTTCACCTGCCTGCTCTCTCCCCCCTTTGGGTACACTGTGTCCTGCCCTGCCCTCATCCCCACCTCGGGGTACACTGTGCACACTGTCCTGACTCACTCTCTCACCTCAGGTACACTGTGCACACTGTCCTGACTCACTCTCTCACCTCAGGTACACTGTGCACACTGTCCTGACTCACTCTCTCACCTCAGGTACACTGTGCACACTGTCCTGGCTCACTCTCTCACCTCAGGTACACTGTGCACACTGTCCTGACTCACTCTCTCACCTCAGGTACACTGTGCACACTGTCCTGACTCAGTCTCTCACCTCTGGGATAAAATTTGACACTAACAGCAAATTTAAGGGTTATGTTCTTAATATGTTGATCTACATCACACTGACATCAGTGACATAGATCTATGTGACACTAGCATCAATGACATAGATCTATGTGACACTAGCATCAATGACATAGATCTATGTGACACTGGCATCAATGACATAGATCTATGTGACTTTGGCATCAATGACATAGATCTATGTGACTTTGGCATCAATGACAAAGATCTGTAGGACATTGGCATCAATGACAAAGATCTGTATGACACTGGAATAAATGACATTGACCTATGTGACATTGGTATCAACGAAATAGTTATGTGACATGGCATCAATGACAAATCTATGTGACACTGGCATCAATGACAAATCTATGTGACACTGGCATCAATGACAAATCTATGTGACACTGGCATCAATGACAAATCTATGTGACACTGGCATCAATGACAAATCTATGTGACACTGGCATCAATGACAAATCTATGTGACACTGGCATCAATGACAAATCTATGTGACACTGGTGAATGTGTTCAGATATTTGGGAGTGGATGTGTCAGCAGATGGGTATATGAAGGATGAGGTAAATCATAGAATTAACGATTGGAAAAAGGTGAGTGGTGCACTGAGGAGTCTGTGGAGACAAAGAACTTTATCCATGGAAGCAAAAAGGGGAATGTATGAGAGTATAGTTATACCAACACTCTTGTATGGGTGTGAGACATGGGTTGTGAATGTTGCAACAAAGAGAAGGCTGGAGGCAGTGGAGATGTCATGTCTGAGGGCAATGTGTGGTGAGAATATAATGCAGAGAATCCGTAGTTTGGAGATTATTAGGTGTGGGATTACCAAAACTATTATCCAGAGAGCTGAGGAGGGGTTATTGAGATGGTTTGGACATATAGAGAGGATGGAACAAAATAGAATGACTTCGAGTGTATAAATCTGTAGTGGAGGGAAGGCGGGGTAGGGGTCGGCCTAGAAAAGGTTGGAGGGAAGGGGTAAAGTAGGTTTTGTGTGCGAGGGGCTTGGACTTCCAGCAAGCGTGCGTGAGCATGTTAGATAGGAGCGAATGGAGACAAATGGTTTTTAGAACTTGATGTGTTGTTGGAGTGTAAGCAAGGTAACATTTATGAAGGGTTTCAGGGAAACCAGCAGGCCGGACTTGATTCCTTGAGATGGGAAGTACAGTGCCAGCACTCTGAAGGAGGGGTGTTAATGTTGCAGTTTTGTAGCTGTAGTGTAAGCACGCCTCTGGCAAGACAGTGATGGAGTGAATGATGATGAAAGTTCTTCTTTGTCGGGCCACCCTGCCTTGGTGGGAAACAGCCTATGTGTTAATAAAATAAAAAAGACTGGCATCAATGACATAAATCTGTTTCAATTACAAATATCTGTGTGACACTGGTGTCAATGACATTGATCTACAAGATACAAGCATTACCAAGATTAGATCTTAGTTAATAGATCAATGACTACAGTGGACCCCTGGTCTTTAGTCCCAGAGTTCAATACTATTGGCTGTTCATAACGTCTTTTCGCTAAAATATCTGGCTTCGGTGATTCGTCAACTTTCCGCTCGGTGATCGCCATTCATCCCAGACGTGTACGCCCGACCTGAGCGGCCCGACACACCATTCAGAGTCAGTGTGCCATTGTTTACCAGCGAGTGACAGTCACCCCATGCGTTCGTACGATACATTTAATCATTATTCCATTCTTTTTAGTGCTTGCAACTGCTAAATAAGCCACCATGGGCCCAAAGAAAGCTCCTAGTGCCAGCACTTGGGTAAAGGGCTGAGAGAAGAGAATGCGTCTTCTTAACCCCTAAACGGTCCAAACGTATATATACATTCGCTCGCCCGGTGCCTCGAATATTTACAAAAAAAAAACAAAAAATTTATATAGAAATAAAGAGCACGTTTTTTTTAATCCTTTCAGGGTCCAAGGCCATTTTTGGAAGGGGTGCACCAGTGTCCAAGAATTTTTGAAAAAAAAAAATTTTTCTTACAGAATTAAAGATAATAATTTTGTGAAGGTAATGAAACAAAAAAAATAATTTTCGATCCGAAGTTTCCGAGATACAGAGATATGAAGTTGACCCTCATTGACCAGGTAGCGGCAACATCACATCGGCGACTTCCGTAAAGTCGCATTTTTTTCATTTTACGTTTTTGTTACTTTTTTCTTTTCTTTTCTAATATATTTTTTTCCAGTAACTTTTGTTGCCTGTGAGTCCAATATAATGTACATATAATGTACAGTCATATTCGGTTTTTGATTGTCCCAGCTTTTGCCGATTTTGGTTTTCGCTGACTTTTTTCGGGGAAAATTTGTCTCAGTTTTCGCCGATTGTCTTAGTTTTCGCCGACCGTATGGGACCTATCCACCAGTGCTGCGCACGTACAAAGGCCGTAGGCCCGCCACCCACGCACCCTCCAGCACCTCCCACGCACATTGGTAATGCAGTCTAGCATTGTTTATGCTTGAGTGAACATCACCACAGTTCATACAAAACATTTATTAACCCTTTGACTGTTTCGGACGTATATATGCATTTTACGAGCCAATGTTTCGGACATATTTATACGCCTAAATTATAGCGGCCTCAAATCAAGCAGGAGAAAGCTGGTAGGCCCACATGTGAGAGAATGGGTCTGTGTGGTCAGTGTGCGCAGTATAAAAAAAATCATAATGAGAAGAAAAAAACTCGGACCGTGTTTTTGGATTAAAACGCCGACTTTGAGGTGTACAGTGGTCCCTCGGTTTTCGTGTATCTCTGTTTTCGTGTATTTCAGTTTTCGTGCAGTTTTTTCGTGGAAAATTGCCCTCTGTTTTCGTGTGTTCCCTCCGTTTTCGTGCTCGGTCCGGAACCTGTCCACCAGTGCCGTGCACATACAAAGGCCGTAGGCCACCACCCACGCACCTCCCACGCACATTGCCACGCAGTCTAGCATTGTTTACGCTTGAGTGAACATCACCCCTGGTGGCCTAGTGGGTAAAGCTCTTGCTTGACGCACGGAGGGGCCGGGTTCAATTCCCGGTGGGGCAGAAACATTTTGAAGTGTTTCCTTACATACACACACACACGTATATACAACAGGCCTAGTGTCTAATTGACATGTGCCTAGGACAAAATGGTAACTAACCCCAGGAGTTTATACAAAATATTTATTAACAATTCATAGTTTTTGGGCCTTGATTATTGTGTGTGACTACTAAATAAGCTACCATGGGCCCAAAGAAAGCTCCTAGTGCCACTTCTTTGGTAAAGAAAGTGAGGAACACCGTAGAACTGAAGAAAGAAATAATAGAAAAATATGATAGTGGTGTATGTATTGCCGAGCTCGCCAGGATATACAAGAAAGCCCCAACAACCATCGGTTCCATTGTGTATAAGAGAAAAGCAATCACTGAAGCTAATGTTGCGAAAGGGGTGAATACAATAACCAAACAGAGATCACAAACAATAGAAAATATGGAGAAATTTTTGTTGCTGTGGATAAACCAAAAACTGCTAGCGGGTGATAGTATTGTGCAATCCATCATACGTGAAAAAGCAAGGCAGTTGCATGCCGATCTTGTCAAGAAAATGCCTGGAACCAGTGATGTTGATGTTGATGAATTTAAGGCCAGCAAAGGCTGGTTCGAAAAATTTAAGAGGCGAACTGGCATACACAGTGTTGTAAGGCATGGTGAGGGTGCCAGTTCAGATAAAGATGGGGCTGAAAATTTGTGCGCGACTTTAAAAAATATGTAGAGGCTGAAAATTTCAAACCCCAACAAGTGTTTAATTGTGACGAAACAGGCCTCTTTTGGAAGAAAATGCCAAGGAGGACCTACATCACGCAGGAGGAAAAGGCAATGCGAGGACACAAGCCTATGAAAGACAGGCTAACTCTAATGTTGTGTGGTAACGCTAGTGGGATTTCAAAGTGAAGCCTTTACTCGTGTATCACTCTGAAAATCCCAGAGTGTTCAGGGACTACAGTGTTGACAAGAGTAAATTGTGTGTGTTTTGGAAGTCTAATGCTAAGGCATGGGTCACTAGGGAAATTTTCCTGGAATGGTTCAATGGCGTGTTTGGCCCCAGTGTGAAGAAATATTTATTGGAGAATAAATTGCCACTTAAGTGCCTCCTGGTAATGGACAATGCTCCTGGTCATCCTCAAGACTTGGACGACCAAATGTCTAAGGATTTCAGATTTGTAAAAGTGAAGTTCTTGCCTCCTAACACCACTCCTCTCCTCCAGCCCATGGACCAGCAGGTCATTTCAAACTTCAAAAAACTGTACACCAAAGCAATGTTTCAAAGGTGTTTTGATGTGACCAATGACACTAAATTGACCCTAAAAGAGTTCTGGAAGGGTCACTTCGATATCTTCCATTGCATAGGCCTTATAGATAAAGCTTGGCAGGGAGTGACCTCCAGGACGATGAACTCTGCTTGGAGAAAGTTGTGGCCAGATTGTGTCCCAGATAGGGATTTTGAAGGGTTTGAAGCTAACCCTGAGGAGCCTATGGAAGTTGTGGAAAATATTGTGGAATTGGGGACTTCCATGGGGTTGGATGTGAATGGAGAGGATGTGGAGGACCACAATGAAGATCTAACCACTGAAGAGCTGCAAGAGCTTGAGCTGCAACAACAACAAAACAGATCTGAGGAAATTGCTTCAGTGGAGGAAGAGAGATGTAAGGTGCATTCTTCAGAGATTAAGGAGATTTGTGCAATGTGGAGTAGGGTGCAATCATTTGTGGAGGAACATCACCCTGACAAAGATGTTGGAATCTGTCTCATCAACATGTTCAATGACAATCTGTTTTCCCATTTTAGGGACATTTTAAAGAGACGCCAGACACAGAGCTCTCTGGAGAGATATTTAGTGCCACAGGTGTGCAGTGACTCTCAAGCTGGTCCTAGTGGGATTAAAAGACAAAGAAGGGAAGTGACCCCAGATGAGGACTTGGTACCTAGAGTCCTTATGGAGGGGGATTCCCCTTCCAAAAATTAGGGACTCTACCCTCTCCCCTCCTATCCCTCTTCCATCCAGCAACATCAGTCTTCAGTAAGGGTAAGTGCCACATTCATTTCATTCATTTGTGCATGTAAATCTATCTTTAGGCCCCCAAATTTTTTTCCAAACTTCTGGGTTTCTGGAACGGATTAATTGAATTTCCATTATTTCTTATGGGGAAAATGGTTTCAGTTTTCGTGTGTTTCAGTTTTAGTGCCTCCCTCTGGAACGGATTAAACACGAAAACCGAGGGACCACTGTATTTTCGTATAGTATTTATGGTTGTATTCTCTTTTTCGTGGTCTCATTTGATAGAATGGAAAACATATTACAGGAATAGAGATGATTTTGATTAGTTTCATGATGTAAACGATCTTGAAATTGAGCTCAAAGTAGCAAAAATGTTCGATTTTTGCCAATGTTCAAAAGTAAACAAATTACACCACGCGTCCAATACACATCAACTGGTGAGTGTAATATTCTTTCACAAGTGCACAGATATTATTTATACCATTTTTACAATAATTCAGTAGTCTGCATAACAATAAATCTTCTATTTTTTGTGTGAATAAAAAATCAAAATAGAAAGCAAGAGTAATGTAAGAGGGGCCTAAAGACGTGACTAATGAACAGATAACATCTTATTTTAGTGTCAGGGATGTCTGCATTGTTTATTCTGGACCCTATTTTGAAATTGACATCTTTTTTATTTTGCATGAAATTGGCGAAATTGCCATTTTCTGACCACTTTATTGGGTAGTTGAAATCGGTAAATTGGTGATTTCTTGTACTCAATCGATAGAACAAATGGAGTTCTAAAGAAATAGCAATGAGTTTGGTCGGATGCGTATATATCACTGACATCGCTAACTTTGCGAGAGCGTAATTCCGTAAGTTTTCAATCAAATTTCATATTTTTGGTGTCATTACCATCAGGAAAAGATTCTCTATCATTTCATAAGAAAAAATAATTTTTTTTTTCCAAAATTTTCCGACATAGAATGACAGTTTCAAAATGGGGCCTCCGACAGTCAAAGGGTTAACAATTCATTCTTTTTGGCCCTTGATGATTGTGTGTGACTACTAAATAAGTTACCATGGGCCCAAAGAAAGCTCCTAGTGCCAGTTCTTTGGTAAAGAAAGTGAGGAACACTGTAGAAATGAAGAAAGAAATAATAGAAAAATATGATAGTGGTGTACGTATTGCCGAGCTCGCAAGGATATACAAGAAAAACCCATCAACCATCAGTTCCATTGTGGCAAAGAGAAAATAAATCACAGAAGCTAATGTTGCAAAAGGGGTGAATACGATAACAAAACAGAGATCACAAACAATGGAAAATATGGAGAAATTGTTATTGGTGTGGATAAACCAAAAACTGCTAGTGGGTGATAGTGTTGTGCAATTCATCATATGTGAAAAAGCAAGGCAGTTGCATGCCGATCTTGTAAAGAAAATGCCTGGAACCAGTGTTGATGTTGATGAATTTAAGGCCAGCAAAGGCTGGTTCGAAAACTTCAAGAAGCGAAGTGGCATACACAGTGTTGTAAGGCATGGTGAGGGTGCCAGTTCAGATAAAGATGGGGCTGAAAAATTTGTGTGTGAGTTTAAAGAATATGTAGAGGCAGAAGAATTTAAACCCCAACAAGTGTTTAATTGTGACGAAACAGGCCTCTTTTGGAAGAAAATGAAACAACAACAAACCAGATCTGAGGAAATTGCTTCAGTGGAGGAAGAAAGATGTAAGGTGCCTTCTTCAGAGATTAAGGAGATTTGTGCAGTGTGGAGTAGGGTGCATTCATTTGTGGAGGAACATCACCCTGTGCTGGCTACTTTTTCAATGAAAATGCCGTGTCCCATTTTAGGGACATTTTAAAGAGCCGCCAGACACAGAGCTCTCTGGACAGATATTTAGTGCCACAGGTGTGCAGTGATTCACAAGCTGGTCCTAGTGGGATTAAAAGACAAAGAAGGGAAGTGACCCCAGATGAGGACTTGGTACCTAGAGTCCTTATGGAGGAGGATTCCCCTTCCAAAAATTAGGGTCTCTTCCCTCTCCCCTCTCTCCCATCCAGCAACATCAGTCTTCAATAAAGGTAAGTGCCACATTCAGTTCATTCATTTGTGCATGTAAATCTATCTTTAAGGCCCCCCAATTTTTTTTTTTCCAAACTTCTGGGTTTCTGGAACGGATTAATTGAATTTCCATTATTTCTTATGGGGAAAATAGTTTTGGTTTTCGCCGATTTTGGTTTTAGCCGATCCATTTGGAATGGATTAAAATAAAAAACCGAGGGATGACTGTATAATTGTACACTCATTGTATTCAACACAATAACTGCACTAATTTGTTTATCATTATACAGTCACCCCTCCATTTTCGTGTATTTCTGTTTTCGTGTGTTTCAGTTTTCGTGCAGTTTTTTCGGGAAAATTTTACTTCCGTTTTGGTGATTACCTCCGTTTTCGTTCATGGTACGGAACCCTGTCCAGTGCCCAGCGCACATACAAAGCCCACAAGCCTGCCTCCCACGCACATTCTCAGGCAGTGTAGCATTGTTTCTGGTTGAGTGAACATTATCCTGCGAGTTCATACAAAACATTTCTTAACAATCCATTGTTTTTGGCCCTTGATTATTGTGTGTGACTGCTAAATAAGCCACCACGGGCCCAAAGAAAGCTCCTAGTGTCAGTCCTTTGGTAAAGAAAGTGAGGAACACCATAGAATTAAAGAAAGAAATCATTGCAAAGTGGTGAGAGGCAGTGGTGATGAGAGGCAGTGGTGGTGAGAGGCAGTGGTGGTGAGAGGCAGTGGTGATAAGAGGCAATGGTGGTGAGAGGCAGTGGTGATGAGAGGCAGTGGTGGTGAGAGGCAGTGGTGATGAGAGGCAGTGGTGATGAAAGGCAGTGGTGGTAAGAGGCAGTCTTAATGTAGAGTGAGAGGTGAGTAAACAAGATTAAATGAATAAACGAGAGAGAATGAGAATGTACAAGGTTCGGGAGTTTTGTCAACAAACCAGTTGTTGTTGTTGTTGCTGCTGCTGTTACCACCCAGCCTGGACAGGAATGATTTCTGTTCACTCCTTGAAGTGACTGGAAAGAAGCGGTGGTAGAGGCAGTGGTGATGAGAGGCAGTGGTGATGAGAGGCAGTGGTGGTGAGAGGCAGTGGTGATGAGAGGCAGTGGTGGTGAGAGGCAGTGGTGGTGAGAGGCAGTGGTGGTGAGAGGCAGTGTTGATGAGAGGCAGTGGTGGTGAGAGGCAGTGGTGGTGAGAGGCAGTGGTGGTGAGAGGCAGTGTTGATGAGAGGCAGTGGTGGTGAGAGGCAGTCTTAATGTAGAGTGAGAGGTGAGTAAACAATATTAAATGAATAAACGAGAGAGAATGAGAATGTACAAGGTTCGGGAGTTTTGTCAACAAACCAGTTGTTGTTGTTGCTGCTGCTGTTACCAGCCAGCCTGGACAGGAATGATTTCTGTTCACTCCTTGAAGCGACTGGAAAGAAGTAATCTAATTACAAACTCCGTTTTCTCTTATACTAATGCGTCTGAAGGAGGAAAGAATAGGAAGATGTTTTCATAGCTGGACCGAGTATGCCCGCCACCACATTCGTAATGACACATATTTTATTCATTCTAGAGTGTATATCAGGTTTTTATGTTATTTATATTGTTTATTATGTCATATTAGATGAATTGTGATAGATAAATAAGCCGTAAAGCTGATATTAGTGTCAAATTGAAGCATTTTGTCCTGCCTCCCAACAATAAACTCGCCTCCCTCTCTCCTCCTCTCCATCTTTTATACACCAATAAGAGTTGCCAATAAAAGTAAGTGTGATGTTAAATGTTCATTTATACATGTTATTAGTGCTTTATATTTATTTGTTATTCTTTTCTGTATGTAAATCTATATTTAATCTCTAAAAAATTATTTTTTGTTAATACTCCTGAGTGTCTGAAACGGATTAATTGAATTTACATTATTTCTTATGGGGAAAATGGCTTCAGTTTTCGTTGATTTCAGTTTTAGTCGATCCCTCTGGAACGGATTAAACACGAAAACCAAGGGACCACTGTATTGCTTACAAAACTTGTTTACAAGTTTATTGTAAACAAAATAATGATGAAAATATTAGTGTGGTATTGTGTTGAATACAATGGTACTATATAATACCATATGGTAAAATGGTTCCATATGATACAATGGTACCATATGGTACAAAGTATATGGTCCAATGTACCATATAGTACCATATGGTACAATGGAACCATAAGGTACAATGTATCATATAGTGCAATGTACCATATGCTACAATGCACCATATAGTACCCTGTACCATAGTACAGTGTATCATATAATACAGTATACCATATAATACAGGGTACCATGTAAATATCCAGTACCCACCAGCAGACCACACCTGGGATTGGCAGGAAACTGACAATTTAATCCCAATCCCCATCAGTTTGATGAAAGTCAAAGTGGAATACGCCCATCTTGTCCACTTGGGAACAATGTCACTGAACTGGAATGTTTGAGTTATTTTTGATGATCCCTGATGGAAATTATTGTCAGGGAAAGCAACAGATACTACGAGTACACCATGGCAAACACAATACTTTCACCAACATCACGCCTCAACAGGTGGAAAGAGGCAACTGTGGCTGAGATGTATCTTTTCTTTGCCACAATAATGTTTATGCCACATTTTATAAGCACCATGTCAAATCATACTGGTCAACAGTCCTCCTGATTGCAACACCAGGTTTCAGTGATATAATATCAGGGAATCGATTTGTGCTACTGTTACGTATACTCCACTTCTCAGACAAAAACCCGGCCTGATAGAAACGACAGGTTATATAAGATTAGGAATGTTTCTGAATCTGAAAGAGAAATTTAATATGCATTTTTATCCCTTCAGGAAGCTTGTTTGACGAGTCACTGATTCTGTTCAAAGGTAGACTGTCGTTCAACAGTATATACCAAGCAAGAGGAAACGCTTTGGTATAAAGTTGTTTGTGCTTTGTGATTGCTACGGAGGTCTTGTATTGGATATTATTGTGTACACTGGAAGTAATACATTGAAAGATATCAGGAAGTTACTGGGTATCTCTGGTGATGTGGTTAGAACAATGATGGAACCATATCTTGGCAAGGGGCATATATTACATACTGATAACTAGTACACAAGCCCCTCTCAGTGATATTTTGCAAGTGAACTTGACAGATTGTGTGGTACAAAGGGGTGGAAATCGTAAGATATGCCTAGGTTCAATGCAGGCACTCGAGGTGAGGTGGGGCGTTTGCTGCCAATTTACATCATGGCATTTCGGTGGCATGACAAACGAGATGTCACACTGTTGTCATCAATTCACCCTAACGAAATGACAGACACTGGCAGGGTGAGTAAAAGACCAATGAACCCATTCTAAAACCTGCAGCTGTGATGGACTACACCCTCAATGTGTGCTTAGTGGACAAATGTGACATGCAGATTGGGTTTGCTGATTTGTTCGCAAAAAGTTACAAAATGGTACATAAAGTCTTTTTTTACATTCTGGACATTACCATGCTCAATGCTTATAATATTTATAAGTTGAAGACCACAAACAAACCAATATGGCGAATTTTGTTTGTCTGTCATCAGAAAAAAAATATTCAAGTACCAAGGAACAACACCGCAATAGAAAACCGCCCAACAGTTATCACACCTACCCTCTCGTCTGAGGCCCGGTTAACACTTCCTAACAAAAAATGCCTGCTAAGCTTGCAAGAAAAGACTCAGGTGTTTTGTTTTGTGCACATACAAAAATGCCCACAACAAAGCAGAGACACTCGTTTTTTGTGTGTGGGAATGTAAAACACCACGTGCATGGAACCATGTTTCAGAGACTTCCACAGGCTGCAGAACTTCCAGAAACATGTCCAGTGACTCTATTATGTCTTATATGGGTGTGAAGAATGGGTGATGAATGTTGCAACGAGGAGAAGGCTGGAGGCAGGGAGATGTCATTCTGAGGTCAATGTGTGGTGTGAATATAATGCAGGAATTCGGTTTGGAAATTAAGGAGGTCGGGATTACCAAAACTATTATCCAGAGGCTGAGGAGGGGTTATTGGGGGTTCGGACATATGAGAGAAATGGAACGAGACAGAATGACTTCGGGGTGTATAAATCTGTAGTGGAGGGGTGGTAGGGGGGCGGCCTAGGGAAAAGGGTGGAGGGAGGGGGTAAAGGAGGTTTTGTGTGCGAGGGCTTGGACTTCCAGCAAGCATGTGGGCGTATTTGATAGGAGTGAATGGAGACAAATGGTTTTAATTTGAACATGCTGTTGGAGTGTGAGC
>WNWK01053817.1:0-11757 GCA_009830355.1 Cherax destructor | reverse complement strand
AAAAGATGGAGTCTCTGAACTGGCAATCCCCATTACTCATAATAAATTTGTCCATCACCACTAATACAGTACCAGAGGGGTTCAAGGAGGCCAGAGTTACTCCTATCTTCAAGAAAAATAGTAGGTCTGATGTCAGCAACTATAGGCCTGTTAGTATACTCAGTGTAATATCCAAAATTCTAGAGAGGGCGGTGTACTGTCAAGTAATTAAGTATCTTAATGACAACAACATTCTTCATAGTTACCAATCAGGCTTTAGGAGCTCTTACTCAACCGACACCTCCCTAATTAATCTGATGGATTACATGAGAACTGAAATGTCTATAGGGGACCTCATAGGAATGGTAACTTTAGACTTGCAAAAGGCCTTCGATACTGTCAACCACAATATATTATGTAATAAACTTCAATCTATCGGCATAGGTTCCACAGACTGGTTTAAGTCCTATCTTAGCAACAGGAAACAAATTGTCAAAATCAACAAAACAGAATCAGAACCACTGCCGATAGCATGTGGAGTTCCCCAAGGTAGTATTCTTGGTCCCTTATTATTCCTGTGTTATGTAAATGATATGCCCATCAGTGTCAAGTGCAAACTCCTACTGTATGCGGATGACAGTGCTCTGTTAGTATCAGGTAAAGACCCACAAGATATAGCTAATGTATTAACACTGGAACTGGAGTCCTGCAGCAAATGGTTAGTAGACAACAAACTATCGTTACACCTCGGGAAAACAGAAGCCATACTCTTTGGCACGAAATATAAACTGAGAAGGGTAAATAATTTTAATGTCCGATGTAATGGGGAATCCATCACTTCAGTTTCCTCAGTAAAATATCTGGGAATCCTCTTTGACCCATGCATGTCAGGAGAATTGATAGGGAACAGTGTAGTAAAGAAAGCGAATGCCAGACTGAAGTTCCTCTACAGATAAGTACAGTGTCTATCTACTGAGGCTCGCAGGACCCTATGTCTAGCCCTTATACAATGTCATATGTACTATGCTTGCTCATCATGGTACTCTGCCTTGACAAAAAAATGAAAGATAAATTGCAAATCACCCATAACAAAATGGTAAGATTCATCCTGGACCTGGGTCCAAGAGAACATGTAGGCCAGGATGAATTACAACAATGGCATATGCTGAATATTGAAGACAGAGTAAAACAACTTAAGTTAAATCAAGTTTATAAAATTGCTCACAGTGTCCAGAATATCTTGCTGCCAATTTTGTCAAGGCTGGGAACCAAAGCAGTCATAGTACTAGGGGGACAGGCTTCAAACACCTTTTATTGTACAGCAATAAAGGAATGGAACAGACTGCCTGCACATGTCAAAGCCAGTCATAGCATGAGCCAGTTCAAGAAGAGAACCAAAAGGTACCTAATGAATGTAGCGACAGAAAGGGAGGAGAATGTTTTTTTATTTTTTTAGCTAACATACATGTAAATGTAAATAACTTTTTACCTTATTCCTAGTATATATCCTTTATAGTATAACATAACTCCTACAGTGTATAATATTAAGTTACTAAAAGGACCCCAATGGAAATAAGTCACTGTCTGACTTTTTTGGTTATCCTAGGTTCTCTACACATATGCTGCTATGTATGATAATCTATGTAAATTTATTTGTGTATACCTGAATAAACTTACTTAATGTAACAGGCGATGTTAGTCTAGGGGAAGAATTTATTCTTCCGTAATATCGTAATAAGAATTGTTCTGAGGATATGATTTAATCTTGTGTATAGATTAATAAGGAGATCGAAAAAAAAATGTAAAATATATTTTTAATATAACGTAGATAACGTTATTGACTCAAGGTATTTTAATTGTACCTTTTTCTTAGTAATTATATATAAACACAGACTTTATACACAACTTATAAATTACCATGACCTTCATTCTAGCTGAATGGGCCTTTTAATATATATATATATATATATATATATATATATATATATATATATATATATATATGATCAATAAAGTTACTGCGTCTCTATTTTACGAGACGATTAGGGTGTTGACTAGAATACTTGAAGTCTCTTAACACATGAGAACTTCTATACAATGAAAGTTTCACAAGGTCTCACACTTTCTGGCGACTTTAGAGAATAAAGCTCTAGACCAATAGCTTCTCAATTTAAGAAAAAATGAGTAAGCAATGAATACCTTCTCTATACCCAGAGAGGTGCTGTACTGACTACTCTAATAGTACGTCAGTACTATTAAAGTAGTACTATTAGAGTAGTACTATTCGAGTAGTACTATTAGAGTAGTATTAGTAGTATTAGAGTAGTTTGTGTGACGTCACCTCCGGTGACGTCACACAAACATTAAGAACATAAGAATGGAGGAACACTGCAGAAGGCCTACTGGCCCATACAAGGCATGTCCTTATCAAAACCACCACTACCTAAGAATTTACTCCCGTACTCACGACACTAATCAAACCCAGCCCCTCCCACTCATATATTTGTCCAGTCTCTTTTTAAAGCCACCCAAGGTCCTAGCCTCTATCACAGTACTCGGAAGATTGTTCCACGCATCTACAACTCTGTTCGAAAACCAGTACTTGCCTATGTCCTTTCTAAATCTAAATTTATCCAATTTAAATCCGTTATTTCTGGTTCTTACTTGGTTCGATATCCTCAGTATTTTATTAATATCTCCTTTGTTTATGCCCATCATCCACTTGTACACCTCGATGATATCTCCCCTCATTCTACGTCTCTCCAGAGAGTGGAGATTCAACGCTCTAAGTCTATCTTCATACGGGAGATTTCTTATGCTGTAAATCATTTTAGTCATTCTTCTTTGTAAGTTCTCCAATGAATCTATATCCATCCTGTAGTAAGGAGACCAAAACTGAGCTGCATAATCCAAATGAGGTCTCACTAGTGATGTATAGAGCTGTAAAATAACTTCTGTTGCTTATACTTCTTGAAATAAATCCTAGTAATCTGTTAGCCTTATTGCGCACACTTAGACTGGTAGTTACCACTGGTATGATCCCTGGGTACATATATATATATATATATATATATATATATATATATATATATATATATATATATATATATATATATATATATATATATATATATATATATATATATATATATATATAAATGAAAACATGAAAGGTGAAAATGAATATGTAATATTATAAAGCTGATTAACATCGTTTTAGCTATTAACGATGGTAATCACAATGTAATATTAGATAGATGATCATAAATGCAAGATACATTGTGGGAACACCAGCAGTGTGTTGCTACACTGTTCTGTATGAAAGTTACAGTGGGATATATATAAATATATTGTGCCGAATAAGTAAAATTAGTCAATTAGCAAGAACTCATTTAAAATTAAGTCCTCTCTAAATTTTTCTTTTATACGTTTAAAGATATATATATTTTTCATTTATTTTAAAGTAAAAATTAATAATTTTGTACCAAAAGAACCTTAGAAAATTTACCTAGCATTATTTAACAAGCGCAATTTAATTTAACCTAATCCAATTAAATATATTTTAGGTAAGTTTACAATAATTTAATAATAAACAATGAAATTTATTTTTTTCGTTAGGTTCAGAATGATTTTTGCGAAATTACTGCATATACAAATTTTCGTTTGCCTTATTCAGCAAGAAGAGCGTTGCTATTTACGCCAAAATAGCAAGTTTTACCTATTCGGCACGACATATATACAGTGGAAGCGTTAAACCCGTAGGGGTAAATTAATTGTTAGCAAAAAGTAATTAGGTTCAATACGAGGAAAGGGCAGCTTCTGTTCCTGGTATCAAGAGGAAAATAGTTGATTACCACAGGTGTTCACATCATTAATCAATAGATATCTTTGCAGGTGGAGAACTTCAATGTTCCACATGTTTTTTGTTCATTCTTAGACACCTGTTATTCATACACACACGTTATTAATGTGCCTACATGCCACGTCATACACACCTGCTCCACACACTGTGCATCACCCAACACCTGCTCTACATACCACACGTCACTCAACACATGCTCTACACACCACACATCACCCAAAACATGCTCAACACACTACACATCATCCAACACAAGTTCAACACACTACACATCACCCAACACCTGCTCAACACACTACACATCACCCAACACATGCTCAACACACTACACACCACCCAACACCTGCTCAACACACTGTGCATCACCCAACACCTGCTCTACACACCACACGTCACTCAACTCATGCTCTACACACCACACGTCATCTAACACCTGCTCTACCCACCACACGTCACTCAACACATGCTCTACACACCACACGTCATCCAACACCTGCTCTACACACTGTGCATCACCCAACACCTGCTCTACACACCACACGTCACTCAACTCATGCTCTACACACCACACGTCATCTAACACCTGCTCTACCCACCACACGTCACTCAACACATGCTCTACACACCACACGTCATATAACACCTGCTCTACACATCACCCGGCACCTGCTCAACACACAACACATCATTTAGCACCTACTTAACACATCACACATCACATAACACATGCTCAACACACCACACATCACCCAACACATGCTCAACACACCACACATCACCCAAAACATGCTCAACACACTACACATCATCCAACACATGCTCAACCTTACTACACATCACCCAACACCTGCTCAACACACTACACATCACCCAACACATGCTCAACACACTACACATCACCCAACACCTGCTCAACACACTACACATCACCCAACACATGCTCAACACACTACACATCACCCAACACATCACCCAACACCTGCTCAACACACTACACATCACCCAACACATCACCCAACACCTGCTCAACACACTACACATCACCCAACACATGCTCAACACACTACACATCACCCAACACCTGCTCAACACACTACACATCACCCAACACATGCTCAACACACTACACATCACCCAACACCTGCTCAACACATCACCCAACACTTGCTCAACACACGACACATCACCCAACACACTACACATCACCCAACACATGCTTAACACACTACACATCACCCAACACATGCTCAACACATCACCCAACACCTGTTCAACACATCACCAAACACATGTGCAATACATCACCCAACACATGCTCAACACACCACACGTCAAATGCATCAAAAACTTCAACCACACGAGAATACAAAAAAAAATTGATAGATACACATAAACCACAATCACAGCTACAACATTGCCAAAATTCCCATTAATCATCTCAGTATAGGAAAATTCTTTCCAAAATTTGTGGGGAAAAAAGGCCTATCAGCCGGTAGGTTGTTTTCCCGTCCTGTTGCACCCTGCCTCGACTGTCACTCTCTGCTGTTTCCACAGTTATACGTATATAAATTATTTATGTGTTGGTTATAACAGCAGTAAATACTGTGGCTTGGTTGGTGATCCTGTGGTTGGTGGATAATTGAAAAAGTTCTTCGGTATGAATTATTCTGACAGACGCAATTAATGTTGTTGGATTTCCGAATGGAATGTGTTTATAAGGGCAATTTTGACCTCTATGGCCGGAGAGAGAGAGAGAGAGAGAGAGAGAGAGAGAGAGAGAGAGAGAGAGAGAGAGAGAGAGAGAGAGAGAGAGAGAGAGAGAGAGAGGAGAGAGTACTAGTGTTGAAACAAGTATGTGTACTCACCTATTTGTGATTGCTGGTCGCTATTAGGTCTACTGTCTCCCTGCTCCAAGAGCTTTATCGTACCTATTCTTAGACCTATGTATGGATCCTGCCTCTACTACATCACTCTCCAGATTGTTCCACTTCCTGACAACTCTATGACTGAAGAAATACTTCCTAACATTCATCTTGAAGCACAGCATATGCATATGTTGTACTTTCTTCAAGACTGATGGACTGAACACATCGACTCCAGGCTGAGGGACTGATTACCTCAAACTCCTCTTTTTCCACCGTTCTTCTTTGTATCGGACTGACGAAGCCACTGTGTGGCGAAACGTTTACTCAAAGATTCCCAAATGTTGCACATGTCTCATTTTTCAATGATAATAGATGTTCCCTACCATGAATGATGATACATGTCTCCCTCCCTACCATGAATGATGATACATGTCTCCCTCCATGCATATGAATATTGAATAAAACACGTACAACACTACGGCATCTATTTCCAAAACCGAAGGCCTACCCAGTAGGCTTTTCTCAGTCGAATTCAGAGGTGACTAAAATCGGAAACAGCAGCAGAGGTGAAGAGGTAAAGATGATGTGATCAGCCCATCAACTCTGAAGTTGCTTTGAGGAGGTCAGTGCCCTCAGCCTTGAGAAGAGACTAGCACCACGGTCTCGACCAATGTGTCAGGAGACAACTGGGTTTCCCCTTCTACCATGGATGGTACAAGGGAAAAATCCCATCTCTCGCAACACCTATTTCCTAAGAAAGATCAATTCGCTGCTCAGCCTTGGCTGTGGCAGGTGCTCCTGGCTGCTCACTTCTTGTGCTGTGGCAGTTTGTGTTTTTCATAGCAAGATGGCGGCACAGTTCCGGAGAAGAGTGAATACTGTGTGGAACTAATAAGCGGCGCCATTTATCCGTCGAATGCTAATGTATTGCTGCCGGCTATCATTCGAGACAAATATGGCATAGCAAATAATGATATTTACGGCGTTGCGCTTAATGGAAGTGCAAGAATATTTTCATCAAATTGACACCTAGCCAAGTTTATGGAGCGCTCGTTGATAAGTTTGAGGACAAGTGCCTGCAAGTAAATGCTACAGTGGAAGTGAAGTTAAAAGATGTTTCCAAACAATACACATGGATAAAAGTCCGAAATTTACCGTTTGAGGCACAGGAAATGGATGTAAAGGATGCTTTCAAGTAATATGGAGTGATACATGCAGTTATGGGTCGTTGGAATGATGCTTTGTATGCAGGCGTGCCTGAGGGATCATATAGCCTTAGAATGACATTACAAAGGGCGATACCTTCGTATGTAGTGTTACAAGACTTCAGAACACAAGTATATGTTACATATGCTGGTCAACAACGAACATGTCGTATATGTGACTCGTATAAGCATATGACTGCCGCATGTAATAGACGGCAAGGACGGCGTCCGGATGAGGAGCGTACGAGTAAGGACGGACATGGAGTATTGCATGAAACTCAGGGAGGCGAGGGAGTGGTCGCATCTGCAAGGTGGAGTGACATAGTAACAGAGTTGATGGAAACGTGTAAAACGCTTCCGGTGAACACACAGGCTGCAATGGGAACAATTGCAGAGGAAACGGAACTAGATTTGGGTATGAGTGAGGTGATACCGGAGTTGGTGTGTGGATTGTTGGATAGTTCACAAAGGGCAAATGAGATTTGCTCTGTGGAAAAAGCTGAAGAGATTTTGTGTGTAGTGGGGGAAATGGGAGATAATAGTCCTGATGATGGGGGATTTGAAGTGCAGGTCATTGTTCATAATGAGGATAGGGAATCGGATATGGAAATTCATAATGATTCAAGGAAAAGAACCATGGCAATGGGTGATGATGGTATCCTCACCCCTGCGCAAAGGACCTGTAAAAAAGTGTCTGTTGATGTACCGCAAAGGCCTTTGAAAAATAAGAAAAGGGGTGGTGATGTACAAGATGTGAAGAATATGGATAGGAATGGTAGTAATGGACAAGGTAGTTTGGGAATGGAGGGAAAACGAGTTAGTAGATCCAAAGGAAAACCACCTCTAATGTTTTCAGGAGCATCACATTAAATGTTAATGGAGCTATGGCGGAGGTAAGAAGGAAGTGGATTGAGGTGTGCATGAAAAGATATGCAGTGGATGTGGCCTTTATACAAGAGCATAATTGTAGATGTGGTAGAAATATGATTGTGCCAGATTATAGAGTGTATGCTGGTAGTTCTGGGTCTTTCAAGGGTGGAGTGGCAGTTTTAGTGAAGGAGAATAGCCCTTTTCAGTTGTTGAAGTGGGAAGAGGGTAGGGAGGGGTGGGTAGTAAGAGTAGACGGGGTATGGGGTGGTGTTCGTGTTGCTTTCATTGGTGTTTATTTACCAGCATCGAGCATTAGGAGTGTGAAGGAGGAGTTTGTAAGGGAACAATTAATTTATTTTTTGAGAGGGTTACCAGAGGTGGCAGTTTTGGGGGGTGATTGGAACTGTATCATACGAGAAAAGGATGTTGAACCAAGGGGGGGAGGATGTGTGTTGCGTGTTTTGCGTGATGTTTTGGGAAGTGTAAGTTTAGTGGATGTAGTAGCAGGTGGTGATAATGTAGAATTTACTTTTGTAAGGAGGGGATATGCTGCGAGGTTAGATAGGATATATGTTTCTAGGATGATTAATGTTGGTATATTAACTTGTGTGGATGTGGGATTTTCGGACCATAGAGGGGTGATTGTTGACTTGGAATGGTCAGGAGGGTGGCTGGCAATTGGAAATTAAATGTGAAATTATTGGATGGCGAGGATGCAGTGATGGGTTTCGGTGAATGGTGGAAGTGTGTGTGGGAAAATGGACCGTTAGAGAAGGATATTGTTGTGTGGTGGGTGAATGTAGCGAAGCCAGCTATTCAGAAATATTATAGGATGAGAGCACGAGAAGAGGCGCAATGGAAGTATGGGTTCCAGAAGTATTTGGAAGGACAATTGGCTGAGTGTTGTTATGGGAGAACGGATAAGCAAGTAGTGGAAATGATGAATATTAAAGATAGACTGCAGATGATTCATAATGAACGTTTTGATGCGATTCGTGTGCGTGGGGGCATTGAGGAGGTGTTGTGGGGGGATAAGCCCTCTATGTGTGTATTGCAAAAATATATGAAAAGTAGACAAAACATGTTGATACATTAATTAGAGGTGCATGAGACAGTGGCGTGATCAAAAGGGGGGCACTTATCTTGAAAAAACTTTAATTTAGGGGGGAGTCCGGGGGAAAAAAATTTTTTTGGAAAATCTGAGTGGGAATATGATAGTTTTAAAATCTAAAGTGACAATTTTAGTAGTGTAGAAACAATATTGACTGGGATGATATGAGAAAAATGAAACCCGGGGGAAAATATTGGTTTTTTCCCCCAAATTTTTAATTAAAAATTTTTTTCCAATATGAACAGATATCCTTAATGCCCGGGGGGGTTAGTTTAAACTTGGGGGGGGTTTTAAAAGAGAACCATCATAGGGGGGGGGAAAAAGCGGGGCCCCGGGGGGCGGCGGGGGGGAGTGGGGGGGAAACGGAGCCTACACCCGGGTTTGGGGTGATGGATGGCCTCCCAAAATTTTGGGGACCCCCGGCCAAACCCGGGTTTTTAAAATTCCTCCTTTCGTAAAGGAGGAGCCCCCAGTGACGGGTGAATATAAAGTGGGACAATCGGCCCCGGGGGGCCCAAAAAGGGACAATAATTGGGGGAAACATGGTATGTCCGAAAGGGCCCCTTTTTAACTCAGTGAAAACCCCCGACAGGAAAAAACGTAACCCTGATGTGGGGCTTTTCTTGAAAGACTAAATATATTCGTGAATATTGTGAAATGATGAATATAGTGAAACCAGTTGTAAATAATCAGGGGGGGATTGTATCGGGGGTCTAGCGTGGGGAAAACCCCCACCGCCATGTTGGATGCGGAAAATGAACAACATATGAAAATTTTCTACTAAAAAAACCCAAAAATTATCAGGGGGGGAATGTGTATAAACTAGGGGGGCATTAACCAGGATATTAGTAAAAAAATTATACTTAAAAACAATAAAAAGGCCCGGAATAGTGGAAGGGGTTGAATGCTAGACCCCCACATGTTTGCCCCGGCCCGTGGGGGGATAATTTCCCACGAAAAAACCCTTTCCCTTTGGGTTTCGGGGGGACCTCTTCCATGCTGCGAATCATCCCCAGGGGGAAACGTCAACAAGAAACCAAAATTCATCTAAACAAAATAATCTTTTTTCCCTTTTTTGTTTTTTTATTTTACGCACAGTAGATGTCTAGCTAGATCAACGTCTACCATACGCTATGATGCTGTTAGTAGGTGAGATGATAGTCGCGTATGAGTATGTTCTCTACCTTTCTTTCGATTTGATCATTCGCCTATATATACAGTCCACTTAAATTGTCTGCATTATTAATATTATCTACTCCAGATTTATTTATACTGGTCAGAGTACAGTGGGCTAACGTGAAAATATTGAAGGTACCCACTTGAATGTGGCCAGGAGTGAGTAAAGTTCTCACATACCTTAAAGGAATGACTGCGGTAAATTATACAGTGGTCATCTCTCTGGGAGTTTGTTTTTATTGCAAGTGGTGGTGTCCCAGATAGACTTATCTCCTAATTCCCCACAGGCGTCATAAGCTTGGAGATGAGAGGTGTGGAAGTTGCACTGAATATGAGTATACACACAAGTCACCTAGGTGATGGCTTGCCGAATGACTTTATGTTTTAAACTGGGATGCATTAAAGGAATGTAGGGTAGGGTTGTTGAATGATATGAAAAGAACAAATTATAGAAGCCATAACGAGCAGGAGTGGTAATGTTGTCTGAAAATGCAGTGGTTGATACTCTTAGGAGTAGGGCTTTGTCGATGATGTGCGGATTAAAAATTGTTTGCTAAGGTAAGGAAAAAAAAAAGTTTTTAGGGGGTCATGAAACAAGAACAATATGGTTTTCCCCGGGGGGAAGTGTAACGAAAAAGGGTTTTTAAAAAATTTTAAAAAAATTTTTTATAAATTTTGGAAAAAAAATGGGGTTTTTTCTGTGGTTGGGAAAAAGGGGATGTAAATTTTTGAAACAAAAAATTTTGGGAAAACCCAGAAAACAAGGTTTTGGGGATGAAAAGGGAGATGGGCAAAATTATTGTATAGAGATGTTTGGGGAGGAAGTGAATGGGAAAGATTGGGGGGAAAGTTTTGGGGAAAAGGGACAAAGGGGTCCCCTTTTCCCCAGATCCTTTTGCATGTCTGCAGAAAACCGTTGTATCGTTTTTTAAAATGGTGTGAGGGGGTTAAAAGGGGGGAAAGGTGGACGGGTAATTGGGTAATTTTGATAAAAACTTTTTGGTTTAAAAATTTTTTTGGGGGTTTTAAAAAAAAGGAAAGTGTTTGGGGGAAAAATTTGGGAAATCGGGGTTGCATTAAAATGGGTAAAAAAAATTCTCGGATTGGGGCGTGGGGGGGGGAGGGGGATAGGGTGGTTTGGAAAAGTTGTTGTTTAAAAGGTTTTTGGGGAAATTTTTTTTAAAATAATTTTAAAAGGGAAAAACTAATTAATCAAGGGAAAATTTTTTAAAAAATACTTTAAGTAAGGGTGAGTGGGGGGGAAAAAAAGGGGGTGGGGCCCCAAAATTCCCGGGGTAAACCGGGGCGCTGTTATATAAAAAATTGTTGGGGAAAAGGGTTTTTTCCCAAATTTTGGGGGATTTTGGTTTGGGGGAAAGTTATGAAAATTTGTCTGGGGATATGGGGGCATTGCTGAAATAAAGGTTGGGGTGAAAAAAGGTGGGTAATGGGGGTCCGGGGGCTATCTGGAAAATTCCGGGGGGGCCCCCCCCCCGGGGCCCCCGGGCCCCTCAGTTGGGCCCAAAAGCCTTTATCAACCAGGCTTTTCTGCTGGGGCCCCCCGTCCAACTCGACCACAACCCCGGGGGGGTCAGGTACCGACTTGGGTGCCTTCCCGGGGCCCGGGAAACCAGGGGGTTTTTTGGGGTTTCCCCCGATTTTGCTGGGGGGCAGTTGAAAAACTTGGGC
>WNWK01053816.1:0-11757 GCA_009830355.1 Cherax destructor | reverse complement strand
AAATTGTCCCCCAAAGGTACAGTTCACAGCCAATGCTTTTAAATCTGTATATAATTCATCAGGACTCACCCTGTCTTTTTCTTCCTCTGCTGAAAAGCCAACAAACTGTGGTGGTAGGCTGGTTTCACTGCATAATAACTTTTCAGTGCCACGACCAAGTCGTCGTAACGCTTCGTGTGGTAAATCTGGTGCACACATTACCTAAAACACTGTAAGTTTCTGATCCCAGGGACACTAGCAAGAATTCATCTTGTTATCTTTCTCTTTAATTCCTAAGTGGGCGATTATTCCAACAAGCAGCCAGGCCCCAAAGAAATCTTCGTGGGTCGAAAGGTTCCAACCTTCCTTGTGCTGCCATGCTGCCACTTGTTGCTGCTTTATCACCGTTCTTAACAATGTCCTCAAGCAATATCCCTACTACTTCCAGGCACATTGGCCACTATCCTTGGCTCTGATGATCCCATCCTCGTCGCCACTGTAGTGGTTGTAGGTTATTGAAGCGTGAGTAACCATAACAATGTACTCTCCAAAGCCGCTCCATAACACAACAACAATAACAACACAGTTATAAATGACTGAACCAAACAAACATAGTATTCAATCCTCCTCTGCTACACCCTTCCTCCAATCATACATAGGAAAAATACTCTCCCAACACCAATCCCCAGTGCCACCCATCCTCCAACACCCCCACCTTTAAATTCCCGGTTCCCTGACAGCTAATAAACATCTCAACATATCCTCATATACCAGGAGATCCTTCCCCACCACTTTCACACCTCCTGCATTACCGCCCCCACCCTCTTACCTCTCTCCCTCCCCACCAAGTACCTCTGCTTCACATATATCCCTGCAATGTGCGATGTACTGGCACGAGCCCCAGACCACTCTTGCTCACCGACGTCATGACAACCCACTTATTTAACCAATGTCTTCCATAACCCTATATAAACCTTAAAACCCTTTTTTGTAACCTATCTATATCCTCTACTAATAACGGATATACTGCTGCCACGTGCCATAATTTACTATAAGAGCACATTAACCACAATTACTTGTTGCAATAAAGTAACATCACCTGGCCTCCAGCCCCCATACGCCTCATAGCCGCCTCCACACAATGATCTGAATTCAAAACCCTAGCTAACCGACACTCATTACAATAAAAAATGCCACAAATTTTAATCCTATTCACCACTGTCCATCCATACTTCTTGCCCAATGCCCCTCCGACCCACAAGCCTACTTCCAACAATTTTGATTTTACCGATTCACCCTCATCCCTGTCGCTGCACCAAATATACCTATAATCCTACTGCTACCCCTCCTCTCCCCTACTAGAATTGTAGTATCATCCACATACCCCACTATACCGATCAAACAGTCTTTTCCCATCCCATGCATTTCTACACATACAGTTACCAGCCTATAAAAGGGTCCTGTAAACAGGCAAAAGGAGTTGCGATAAGGGACAGCCCTGTTACAAACCCTTTTCCATTCCTACTACCTCCCTACCCTCCCATTACCCAACTATTCACCATACCTTCCATGACCCAAAGCCATGTCCCACCCTATCCCGCAATTCCCTCTTACTTTAAAGACTAATTGTCATACACTTCCTCTTCGTATAAAATCCTAAAACTGTCACAGATGGTCTATCTCCCATAAAACATCTTCTATCCCTCCTACCCTAATCGCCTAAATCAATCATTTTGTATATCACGCAATTGTGCTTTAACCACGCTATTTCATCCATGTGCCGAGACCCCCCTGCATACAATCCTGCAACTGACCCTCTAAATCTTTTGCAATCCAAAACGAGCTGCGACTCTTCCCTACCCGCACGCTTATAATATGCGCATATAGCCTGCTTTGCCTGGTCTGCCCACCAGTGACATATATCACCCACTCCCGGGTCGTCTGCCCTCCCTACCCATACCCCAACACCCCTCCCAGTACCTCTCCCACCATTCACGAAAACACCCAACCTGCTCCACTCCCTGTAATAACCGAACATTAAGCTTCCAATAACTGGAATCGTTTTAACCACCCCAACCCAGTCTAAAACTGTAAGTAAACCTCGATGATCTGAGAAACCTACATCTACATGTCGCATAAATCAAACGTCGCAACGTCACTTCTACCCAACGGCGCTTTACCTCCGCACGGAGGCCATTCACATTCATTGTGAAACACCTGAAAAGAACAAAGGCGGCTTTCCTCAGTGTCTCTGCTGTCTCTGTACCCCTACTTGCGAGCCGCCAGGCTTCTCACCTTTATCTGGGCCTCCCTTCCCTACCACCCTTCCCTGAACTCCTGCTCTGTCACCTTTAGCTACCTCAGCCCAAGCCTTTTTGCTAACCTTCTGCCCTGATGTCAGGACATCCTCCTCAGGTGAGCCACTAGGCCTTTTCCTAAATTCCCCTGTGACTTCCATTGCCACCCTCCCCTCCCCTTCCTCACCCCTTCACATAAGAAGAACATAAGAAAGAAGGAACACTGCAGCAGGACTACTGGCCCCACCACTTTCACACCTCCCGCATTACCGCCCCCACCCTCTTACCTCTCTCCCCTCCCCCCACCAAGTACCTCTGCTTCACATATATACCCTGCAATGTGCGATGTACTGGCACGAGCCCCAGACCACTCTTGCTCACCGACGTCATGACAACCCACTTATTTAACCAATGTCTTCCATAACCCTATATAAACCTTAAAACCCTTTTTTGTAACCTATCTATATCCTCTACTAATAACGGATATACTGCTGCCACGTGCCATAATTTACTATAAACGAGCACATTAACCACAATTACTCGTTGCAATAAAGTAACATCACCTGGCCTCCAGCCCCCCATACGCCTCATAGCCGCCTCCACACAATGATCTGAATTCAAAACCCTAGCTAACCGACACTCATTACAATAAAAAATCCCACAAATTTTAATACTATTCACCACTGTCCATCCATACTTCTTGCCCAATGCCCCTCCGACCCACAAGCCTACTTCCAACAATTTTGATTTTACCCGATTCACCCTCATCCCTGTCGCTGCACCAAATATACCTATAATCCTACTCACCGCTGCTAACCCCTCCTCTCCCCCTACTATAATTGTAGTATCATCCACATACCCCACTATACCCGTCAAACAGTCTTTTCCCATCCCATGCATTTCTACACATACAGTTACCAGCCTATAAAAAGGGTCCTGTAAACAGGCAAAAAGGAGTTGCGATAAGGGACAGCCCTGTCACAAACCCTTTTCCATTCCTACTACCTCCCCTACCCTCCCATTACCCTGAACATGTACCAGTGCCCCATTATACAAAGTTCGTACCCACCTCACATATTTCCTCACCAAATCCCTGTTTTCTCAACATGCTTAATAACATACCCCTTTCTACATTATCATAAGCCATCTCCCAATCCAACCCTAACACCCCACCCCCCTCCCTTCCACAAAATCCCGAATCCTACCATGTCCTAGCCTCATACACCTCCTTGGTATCCCAAATTGCCCTGGTGCAATGCACTTCCCCAAAACCCTCTTCATTCTGTTATCCTAAATCCTTGCAAAAATTTTATAGTCCGCACAGAGCAGAGATATAGCCCGATAGTCTCTTATATCCTCCCCTCCTTTACCCTTAGGAACTAACACAACTACACCCATATGTTGATCAATACTCATATGACCCTTGAGTTTCATTGAATTAAAAACCCTGGTTAAACAGTGCCTCATCACCTCCCAATTATGAACATAAAAATCACTCGGAATTCCATCAATCCCCGGCGCTTTCCCAAGCTTCATCCCTTTCACTGCTGCCCACACCACCTCTTCCGTTATATCTCCCTCCATCTCTACCCTCTCCACTTCCTCTATACCACACTGCATTCCCTCCAAAACTATATCTCATGCATCCACCTCAGCTACCCTCTTATACAAATACTCTCCAAACCAATGACCCACATATTCACACATACCTTCCACTGACCGCAAGCCATGTCCCACCCTATACCCCGCTAATTCCCTACTTACATTTAAAGACATAATTGTCATACACTTCCTCTTCGTATAAAATCCCCTTAAAACTGTCACAGATGGTCTATCTCCCCATAAAACATCTTCTATCCCACTCCTTACCCTAATCGCCTGAAATCAATCATTTTGTATATCACGCAATTGTGCTTTTAACCACGCTATTTCATCCATGTACCGAACCCCCCTCCCCCTGCATAACAATCCTGCAACTGACCCTCTAAATACTTTTGCAATCCAAAACGAAACTGCGACTCTTCCCTACCCGCACGCTTATAATATGCGCATATAGCCTGCTTTGCCTGGTCTGCCCACCAGTGACATATATCACCCACTCCCGGGGTCGTCTGCCCTCCCCTACCCATACCCCAACACCCCTCCCAGTACCTCTCCCACCATTCCGCAAAACACCCAACCTGCTCCACTCCCTGTAATAACCGAACATTAAGCTTCCAATAACTGGAATACGTTTTAACCACCCCAACCCAGTCTAAAACTGTAAGTAAACCTCGATGATCTGAGAAACCTACATCTACATGTCGCATAAATCAAACGTCGCAACGTCACTTCTACCCAACGGCGCTTTACCTCCGCACGGAGGCCATTCACATTCATTGTGAAACACCTGAAAAGAACAAAGGCGGCTTTCCTCAGTGTCTCTGCTGTCTCTGTACCCCTACTTGCGAGCCGCCAGGCTTCTCACCTTTATCTGGGCCTCCCTTCCCTACCACCCTTCCCTGAACTCCTGCTCTGTCACCTTTAGCTACCTCAGCCCAAGCCTTTTTGCTAACCTTCTGCCCTGATGTCAGGACATCCTCCTCAGGTGAGCCACTAGGCCTTTTCCTAAATTCCCCTGTGACTTCCATTGCCACCCTCCCCTTCCTCACCCCTTCACATAAGAAGAACATAAGAAAGAAGGAACACTGCAGCAGGACTACTGGCCCATGCGAGGCAGGTCCAGGTCTCCCATCGGCTTAAGCCAATGCCCCGACCCAGCCAGGACAGGTTACATTCACTTAAGGAAGGAGCACGGCATCTGACCTAGTAGCACAAGCTAGTCAGGACCAACTCACACCCACCCGCACCCACTCATATATCTATCTAGCCAATTTTTATAACTACACAACGTTTTAGCCTCTATAACTGTAATCAGGAGTTTGTTCTACTCATCCACAACTCTATTACCAAACCAATGCTTTCCTATATCCTTCCTGAATCTGAATTTATCCATTGCTGCGAGTCCTGTCAATACTAGATATTTTTAGCACTCTATTTACATCCCCTTTATTTTTTCCTGTTTTCCATTTATACACCTCAATCATATCCCCCCTAATTCTATGCCTTTCTAGAGAGTGCAGATTCAGGGCCCTGTGTCTATCTTCATAGGGAAGATTTCTGATACATGGGATCAACTTTGTCATCCTCCTCTGTACGTTTTCCAGAGCATTTATATCCATTCTGTAATACGGTGACTAAAACTGTGCAGCATAATCTAGATGAGGCCTAACCAAGGATATATAGAGTTGAAGAACAACCTGAGGACTCCTATTATTTATGCTTCTTGATATGAAGCCAAGGATTCTGTTCGCTTTATTGCGAACACTTATGCACTGCTGTCTTGGTTTTAGATTACTGCTAACCAGAACTCCTAAATCCTTTTCGCAATCAGTAGTATTAAGATCTACATTATTTAGTTTATATGTGCATCCTGTCCAATATTTAGAACTTTGCATTTATCTATATTAAATTGCATCTGCCACTTCTCCGACCACTGCATCAGTCTATTCAAATCTTCCTGGAGTGCTCTAATGTCCTCATTTGAATGAATTGGACAGCCTATTTTGGTGTCATCGGCAAATTTGCTTATGTTGCTCTTTATTCCCTCATCTATGTCATTTATGTAGATTGTGAACAACAAGGGGCCCAATACTGACCCCTGTGGAACTCCGCTTGTGACGCTTCCCCACTCGGATTTCTCCCCATTTATGCAAACTCTCTGCATCCAACATCCTCCACTGACACAACACCTGCACTGAAGTTGTCCTGCTCTATAACAATGTCCCACAAATCCACCAATAAAGGGCTATCCAGCAGTACACCAGCATCCTGAAAGAGCAGTTCAGGCACACTTAATCCCACCACCTCACTACCAGGGTCCACCTGGGCACCTCCCGGTGCGTCCACCTGTGACACAGCAGGCAACGTAAGCACACGCTCACCCACATCGTCCAGCTGATCACTCCAATTACTAGAAGCTGTCTGCACCATATCACCCTGCTCTTCCTTCGATGATTCCTCCACCGGCAAGATCGCTGGCTACTCATCCACACTTTATCTCCTCTGCTGTCTCTGAGCATCTGCACAGTTCACCGCCATGTGTCCAGTTCCACTACAAATGCAACATGTCCTCTGCTGTCCCACATAGGTTACAAATACCTGTGTGCGGAACTCCTCCATCAATACATACGACGGAATTTGACTATGCAAGGTCATTTTCAGAGAAAATGAACCTGCCAACAAGCCGGCATACGGACCTTGTGACCACCGTCCCGTCGTCGCTGCATGTATAACCCCGTAACGACTAAAAACGTTATGAATATGAGTCTCATCCGCCTCAAACGGAAGATTTCTAATCCTAATCCAAGTGTAGTAACGTGACACGTCCCTCAAGCGCACTTCAAGACTTGGATTAACCACTAGGGGATGATCCTGGTACCGATCTACGACGAAGATCCTCGTTGCTCCGTTAAGCGAAATGCCAATCAATTCCTCGTTGATCACACCATAAGTGTCATGCAGAATGACCGGCAGCAGGACATCGGCATTACTCGGGTAAATGACACCCTTTAACACCTCAACACATACAGTGTTTACTCGACGTCTAGCTCTCTCCGCCATCTTGTAGAAAACCGTCAGTTGTCGTATCCACCACCAGGGGGCAGAGCTCAGCGCAGCACACCCGTACGCCACAAGAGCCGGGATGCGAATGTGTAATTGATATGATTATATGCAGGATTGCTTCCTTCATGTAGAAATCCGGGTAATCTACGCAATAGTATTATTTTCTGTATAGTAATAACAGCACATCTGTGGTTGATAGCATTTCACTTTGTGTTACGTATTTCATTTGCAAGTTGTTTTTTGAATTCAGAGTATTTCTTTGGTGAAGCACTTTTACATCATTTAATTTTGCCTGATTATTTGATTAACCAGACACCCAGGTGGGAGAGGGAAGGAAGGAGGTGGGAGAGGGAAGGAAGGAGGTGGGAGAGGGAAGAAAGGAGGTGAAACAGTGAAGGAAGGAGGTGGGAGAGGGAAGGAAGGAGGTGGGAGAGGGAAGGAAAGAGGTGGGAGAAAGAAGGAAGGAGGTGGGAGAGGGAAGGAAGGAGGTGGGAGAAAGAAGGAAGGAGGTGGGAGAGGAAAGGAAGGAGGTGGGAGAGGGAAGGAAGGAGGTGGGAGAGTGAAGGAAGGAGGTGGGAGAGTGATGGAAGGAGGTGGGAGAGGGAAGGAAGGAGGTGGAAGAGTGATGGAAGGAGGTGAGAGAGGGAAGGAAGGAGGTGAGAGAGGGAAGGAAGGAGGTGGGAGAGGGAAGGAAGGAGGTAGGAGAGTGAAGGAAGGAGGTGGAAGAGTGAAGGAAGGAGGTGGGACAGTGAAGGAAGAAGGTGGGAGAGGGAAGGAAGGAGGTGGGAGAGTGAAGAAAGGAGGTGAAACAGTGAAGGAAGGAGGTGGGAGAGTGAAGGAAGGAGGTGGGAGAGTGAAGGAAGGAGGTGGGAGAGTGAAGGAAGGAGGTGGGACAGAGAAGGAAGGAGGTGGGAGAGTGAAGGAAGGAGGTGTGACAGTGAAGGAATGAGGTGGAAGAGTGAAGGAAGGAGGTGGGACAGTGAAGGAATTAGGTGGGAGAGGGAAGGAAGGAGGTGGGAGCGTGAAGGAAGAAGGTGGGAGAGTGAAGGAAGGAGGTGGGAGAGGGAAGGAAGAAGGTGGGAGAGTGAAGGAAGGAGGTGGGACAGTGAAGGAAGGAGGTGGGACAGTGAAGGAAGGAGGTGGGACAGTGAAGAAAGGGGTGGGACAGTGAAGGAACTGGGTGGGACAGTGAAGGAAGGAGGTGGGACAGTGAAGGAAGGAGATGGGACAGTGAAGGAAGGTGGTGGTACAGTGAAGGAAGGTGGGACAGTAAAGGAAGGTGGTGGTACAGTGAAGGAAGAAGGTGAGACAGTGAAGGAAGGAGGTGGGACAGTGAAGGAAGGGGGTGGTACAGTGAAGGAAGGTGGTTGTACAGTGAAGGAAGAAGGTGGGAGAGTGAAGGAAGGAGGTGGGACAGTGAAGGAAGGAGGTGGAAAAGTGAAGGAAGGAGGTGGGACAGTGAATGAAGGAGGTGGAAGAGTGAAGGAAGGAGGTGGGACAGTGAAGGAAGGAGGTGGGAGAAGGAAGGAAGGAGGTGGGAACGTGAAGGAAGAAGGTGGGAGAGTGAAGGAAGGAGGTGGGAGAGGGAAGGAAGAAGGTGGGAGAGTGAAGGAAGAAGGTGGAAGAGTGAAGGAAGGAGGTGGGACAGTGAAGGAAGGAGGTGGGACAGTGAAGGAAGGAGGTGGGACAGTGAAGGAACTGGGTGGGACAGTGAAGGAACTGGGTGGGACAGTGAAGAAAGGTGGGACAGTGAAGGAAGGAGATGGGACAGTGAAGGAAGGTGGTGGGACAGTGAAGGAAGGTGGTGGGACAGTGAAGGAAGGTGGTGGTACAGTGAAGGAAGAAGGTGAGACAGTGAAGGAAGGAGGTGGGACAGTGAAGGAAGGGGGTGGTACAGTGAAGGAAGGTGGTTGTACAGTGAAGGAAGGTGGGACAGTGAAGGAAGGAGGTGGGACAGTGAAGGAATGAGGTGGGACAGTGAAGGAAGGAGGTGGTACAGTGAAGGAAGGTGGGACAGTGAAGGAAGGTGGTGGTACAGTGAAGGAAGAAGGTGGGACAGTGAAGGAAGGAGGTGGGACAGTGAAAGAAGAAGATGGGACAGTGAAGGAAGGGGGTGGGTCAGTGAAGGAAGGGGTGGGACAGTGAAGGAACTGGGTGGGACAGTGAAGGAAGACCGGGGTACACATAATGGTACAGGTGGTGGAGGTCGGACTGGGATGTACCGGGGCAGGATGGTGTCACTGCCAGAGGAATCCACACTAAGATTTATGTCATTATCAAATTCAGATAACATCTTGACTCTCTGTATGGCAGTCCAGTCAGTGAAGGATCCCATGCCATCCTTGTAGGACTTGATCAATATCCATGACTCCTGCTTGGAGCGCGTGGCGTGGTGCAGGAAACTAAGGAGGTGATAAGCACAGGTGTTATACAAGTGCCGCTGGAAGACAGCCTTCACCACGACGACTTAGCTCCAGGAGATGCTGTGTTTCTTCATGTAGTCTCTGAATAAGAAGTGGACTGGTCGTGGGGTGGAGTCATAATACAAATACTTGCCATCACAACACCTGTAAACACTGACTCTTAATTATTTCAGCATTAACTCTACCATACACTTTACCAGGTATACTCAACAGACTTATTCCCCTATAATTTTTGCACTCCTTTTTTGTTCTCTTTGCCTTTATATAAAGGAACTATGCACCCTCTCTGCCAATCCCTAGGTACCATACCATGCCTTACCCCCTTTCATTCCACCCACTGCCTTTCGAACTTCCCCCACACTCACAACTGGCTCCTCCTCACTCCTACAAGATGTTATTCCTCCTTGCCCTATACACGAAATCACAGCTTCCCTGTCTTCATCAACATTTAACAATTCCTCAAAATATTCCTATCTTCCTGATACCTTTAACTCTCCATTTAATAACTCTCCTCTCCTATTTTTAACTGTCAAATCCACTCGATCCCTAGGCTTCCTCAACTTATTAATCTCACTCCAAAACTTTTTCTTATTTTCAACAAAATTTTTGATAACATCTCACCCACTCTCTCTTTTTACATTGCTTCACCACTCTCTTAACCTCTCTTTTTCTCTCCATATACTCTTCCTTCCTTGCATCACTTCTATTTTGTAAAAAACCTCTCATATGCTAACTTTTTCTCCCTTACTTCTCTCTTTACATCATTATTCCACCAATCTCTCTTCTTCCCTCCTGCACCCACTTTCCTATAACCACAAACTTCTGTCGAACACTCTAACACTACATTTTTAAACCTACTCCATACATCTTCGACCCCATTACCTATATCTCTCACTAGCCCATCTATCCTCCAATAAATGTTTATATCTTACCTTAACTGCCTCCGCTTTTACTTTAAAAACCTTCACCTCTCTCTTACTTGCTGCTTCTATTTTCCTTGTATCCCATCTACCTTTTACTCCCACTTTAGCTACAACTAAAAAGTGATCTGATATATCTGTTGCCCCTCTATAAACATGTACATCCTGAAGTCTACTCAACAGTCTTTTATCTACCAATACGTAGTCCAACAAACTACTGTCATTACGCCCGACATCATATCTTGTATACTTATTTATCCTCTTTTTCTTAAAATATGTATTACCTATAACTAAACCCCTTTCTATACAAAGTTCAATCAATGGGCTCCCATTATCATTTACACCTGGCACCCCAAACTTACCTACCACACCCTCTTTAAATGTTTCTCATACTTTAGCATTTAGGTGTCCTACCACAATTACTCTCTCACTTGGTTCGAAAGTTCCTATATATTCGCTTAACATCTCCCAAAATCTCTCTCTTTCTCCCTCATCTACACTCCTCTCTTCTCCAGGTGCATACACGCTTATTATGACCCACTTTTCGCATCCGACCCTTATTTTAATCCACATAATCCTTGAATTTATACATAACTGATCCTTCAACATTATTACTACCCATTCCTTAGCTCTAACTCTCTCAGATACTCCTGACTTAATCCCATTTATTTCTCCCCACTGAAACTCGCCTACCCCTTTCAGCCTCTTTAAGGGGGGCTCCTTGACGTGGTAAAGAGGCTATCGGTCTGAGGAATTGGACCTTTTGGTCTTCTTCCTCAGACCGAACCTAATTACCCCCCAATCCCCCCTCCCTTTTCCCATCTCCCCCATCCTCCCTTTTCCCTTTCCTCCTCCTCCTCCTCATCCCTCCCTTATTTCCTTCCCAGTTTTACCCTGGGAGCTTCTCTCCTCAGGCATTCTAGTTCCTAGGTAGGGGGAAGGGTATCGTAGTCCATCCCATTCCGTTGAGGTCCTTGGCGGTGGTGTAGTTTGCCGTGGAATCTGGATCGCCTGGGGATGTCCCGATCCCTCTCCGGTCACCCGGGGTGGCTTTGGGTATCTTTCGGGCGACGGGGGTATCTCTGGAGGCCACCTTTGGATTCCGGGGTGGTGGCCGAGCGGTATGCTTTGTGGCGGATATCCGGCCGCCCTCTCTTTTGTCCGCCGAGATGGCTCGGTGGATGTGAGGTTGCTATCCCGGATTGCTGGTTTACTGGCGTGAAGGGTAGGGTATGCACGGGTTCCATGCAGCATCTGCACTACTTGCGGTGTTGAGGTCCTCTTGGGCACGGAGGGGATTTGCGCTCCTTTCATTCCTCCTAGGACCTATTCCTCCACGTTCCCCCTTTTTTATTCTTTTTTTTATTTTTATTTTCTTTTTCTTTTTTTTTTTTTTCTTAAAAATAAAAAAAGAAGTAACTAACCATGGCTGACCCAATCCATGAACCCACTACCCCCGGGCCCCTTCCTGAT
>WNWK01053815.1:0-11757 GCA_009830355.1 Cherax destructor | reverse complement strand
AGAAAAAGGTAATTCGGGATGGTTCAGTTTCACGGGGTCGAAAGTATTGCCCAGATTCAAATTAACATCCTTCTTTGTTCCTGAGTAAAGGAATCATCTGGACTTTCTTCATTTACATTGTTTCCCGATGCTGTCCATTTCCCCCCAAAATTTATACACTGGCTCCGCGTTCTTTTGAAAATTTTTCCGGGGGTGACGTTTCTGAGTAAGACACACCGTGACATTCATTACTAAAAGGGGGACCTGCCATAAATTACGGGCCCCCGACAGTTTGGGGAGAGTGACCCCATTTCTTCCCCATACTTTTCACAAGGGCGGCATAATAGTCACTGTCTATCAAAAACTTTTTTTTTTTTACATTTTATTGATTTTAAACAGAATTACAAAACATATCCATAAATAACTGTGACCCAATCACTAATGCAAATAATTACAAAATAAATACAAAACATACAGATAATCAATCTCAGAAAAACAATTATAGAAAAAAAAAAGTCCCTACCCCTGCCAATCCTTGCATCAATTATATGCCCTAAAAACCAGAATCATTACCCAACAACCACGTATGCCCCTATTACATCATGATGGATGTACAATATATAAAACATAGCGTAAATCACCACTGTACCCTGTCCCTTTCCACATATTGTCCTCCAAAATGAAAAGGCTCCAAGCCTTCCCACCCCAAATCCACTGGTACAGTAATGTCGTACCCAAACAATGTACATTTCTCACAATTACTATATATTCCACACACAGGCACAATATATATAATACTCAATCAAAAGGACATGCACCCCACGTATACCCACTCACACCCAAAACGTACCACAAGTCCCCCTGTCCTATTCATTATTAACACAGTTCCTGCTCATGACAAGTCAAACCTTGTCATCTCTGAGTCAACTACTAAAATATATAAAATACACCAAATTCATGTGACAGAAACCCAAAACATTTTAGTCCTCTAACATCCCCAAGTCTTAATCTGCCTAAAGGGACAGACCCATCAACCGGGTTTCATACCTGACCATACACAAACTTCAATAAAAACCCCCACATCAACACACTTACACCATAACTGAACACCCAGCACTGAACAGGACAAACCCTTACTCTTCCCCAAACCCCCTTAAATAACCCACACACCCAAATCCAACCCCCACTCATCACACAACATACACCCCCCAAACCCATCTGTCTCCGTCCCCCGAAAAGGTCATCTGTCCCCACCCACCAAACCCCCCCAACCTCCAACTGTCAACCCCCAAAAAACACCCAGGCCTAAAAGCCCCCATACATTCCCTACAAGCCCAGAGCCAAGCCCCAAAACTCCTCAAACCCAATAACTCTCCCCCCCGGAATTCCATAACCGAACAAAAATCCTTACCCCCAATCCCTCCCATACACCTGCCTTTTTCTACATTTCAGGTAAAACCCGCAGCCAATCCCCTTTTTTTTCCTTTTTCCCCCACCTCCTCAACCCATGACCCACACAAAATCAACCAAACAATGCATTGGCCTCCTAACCCTGTCATCCAATCCTCCCAAGTCCAGGAACAGGCCCTCAACAACTGTATCCCCCTCCCCAATTTTGGGGTACCACCCCATCCACTCCCCCCCCGCCCCAAATTACAGAAATATATCACAAAAGACATTTTCCCAACATCCACACCCCCACACCTGCCCTCCTGTAAACCCCCATACTGAATAATCCGCCCTTGCGCTACCCCCCCATGTAAATCTGTACATCTGTTCTCTTTGCGCGTAACCTAAGTCCTCAAAAACCCCTCCATACCCGGCCCAATCATATCTGGAAACACCGCTGCACCCTCTAAAACCCAGCCTCCCCCCAAGCCCCATCATCCTTTTCACCTTCATTTTATGCGGTTCCTTAATTACCAATAAATTCCTCAACAAATCTCTACAGTAACAACCCCTTTTCCCCCCCACCATTCACTCATCCCCCCTCAATACCCCCCCACCCACCCTCCCCCTTTTCCCCCCCAACCCCCCTCCCTCACCAAGCACCGCCCCCATACATACACCCAGTCCCCGCTCCAACCAAATTAAACCCAAACCACCCATCCCCCCCCAGTTCCTAACAATTTCCTTCCAAACCAAATTTCCCTCCCTTTCCCAGATATCTTGGTACTCTACGCTCCAACTTTTAAATCCACCTGCAACAGTGGGTACACACCAGCAACATACCAAACCCTACTGTGAAATGTATTGACAGAAGTACCCTTTTTAAAAAGTGAGATCACTGCCCCCATGCAGACATACACAACTTCGCCCTTTCCACTCGACCTGAATTCACCTCTCTCGTCTGATCCCTATCCCTCATGTATAAAATTTCCCCGATGGATGCTATCCACCACAAACCCTACCCCTGACCCAAGCTCATCCCCCCCCAGGATCCTACCTCCAACATTTCGACTTCGCACCATTCATATCCCAGTGGCCTCAAAAAAAGTCCTTAAACACCTCCAACCGTCTAAAAACCAAACCACATTCCCTAAGAGCACTGGGTGTCATCTACAAACCCCACCCCTCTATCCCCCCCCTCCCTTAGCCATAATCTATAGAATGGATTTTTTGCATGCAAAGAAATCTGCAAGGGACAACCCTGTCACAGCCCCCCATCCATCTCCACCACCCCCCCAAAGCCCCATTCACCTGTATTCTAACGCAAGCACCTCATATAATGCCCCCCAATCCACTACCTCCTCCCAAAACCCTGCCTCCTCATCACCTCAAACAACCCCAAAACGTTCCCACTTCATCGCCCCAGTCCAAATAAGATGCCTCCCCACCCATCAAAAACCCAACCTCTCTGTTTTAGACTTTCTGGGGTTTCCCCGCCCCCGCCCCCTTCTCAAGAAAATTTTTTCTCTTTTCCCTTTTTTGAAAAGATCTTGTCTATTCATGACATCATTGGTTAAATTTTAAATATTTATATTTCCCCTTTTTAAAAATTCCCAATCCCCCCCTTTCCATCCTACCCCTCTTCCGATTCATCACTTCCACCACACAACCCCCATACTACCCCAGTGTTCCCTAAAAACTCTTTCCCAACCCATCTATTCCAGGGCTTTGCCTTTATGCCCACTCACTGCCTCCCATCCTCCTCTTCGCTGATTACCCCCATACCCTCCCTATCCCCCTCCTCTAACCCCCCCACTATACCCCTGAAAAATATTACAAGCCTTCAACTCCACATCCATACCAGGTACCTCTGAAATCACTTGTCCACGTACACCACTATCGCCTCTGTTCCTCAATATTCATTCCTGGCTCAAAACCCATCTGCACTTTCCTCTACTTCCAATTCCATTGTCCTTCCCCCCTAGCCCCATTGCCCCTAACACATATTTTGAGGGTTTACCCCCCCACAAACATCATCTATACCCGCCTTTATCCCATCCCCAAAAACCTTTTTTTGTATTTCTATCAACCTATTCTTAAATTCCCCCAAATTTTCCCCGTAACTGCATACCCCCTCTTACATAACAACTCTGTAGGGCCTTCTAAATATCGTTGACCCCCTATCGCCATTCTGCCTCCTTTTTCCCAACCTGAAAAAACATTCTTTCGGGGTTTTTCCAACCGACCCCCAAACCCACCTCTTCCTCCCGTCGCCCTCGTTCCCTAACCTACCCCACCATCCCCAAACTCAACCCTTTTTTCCTCACCCGAAACAACCTAACATTCAATTTCCCAAAATCCCTATCCACTTTTTCTCTCCCGACCAATCCACCTCGAACACCCCCTGTGATCAGAAAAAACCCCATCCAAATAATTAATCCCACCCACCACAACAGACCCGGGAAAAATAAATCCCCATCTAACCTGCCCCATAACCCCCCCTAACAAAAGTATGCTCCCGGAACCCCCCCCCCCCCTTCCCCCAACCCCCCCACTTCTTAATAAATCCTCAGTTCAACCAAACACACCCGTTCCCAGGCCCCATCCCTCTCCCCAATTATGCGTTAAAAACCCCAACTATCGACACCCAGGTAAACCCCTGAAAGTATATCATTAAACCCTTACAAATTTCCCCCTTCACCTTCCTTTAATGTTCTGCCGGCATGTATACACCCATGAAACTTTCCGCACTCCCCCCCCCCCTCTACCCCCACTATCCGACCCCCCCCACTCTTCCCAACATATAAATTTGGGGGGTCTGGACTCTCCGCCACCCCACCCTTTAATTTCCCGATGAACCAGCATACACCTTATATCCCTTTAACTGCAACTCGCTTCCACACCCAAAATTTTGTTCTTGTAAAAAGACTACATTCACAATACCTCCTCAATTTCATTTACCCATGCCCTTTTAATTTTTTCCCCCAGACCATTTGTTTAATGTTAGACACTTGAAAACAAGGGGGGTTTGCCCTTTGGGCCCCCGGGGGGGCTGGGACCGCCTTCCCCTTTTCCTCCTGTTTTTCTCAACTGCCTCCCCCCCTTTACCTTTTCTCTATCATGCAAAACCCCCCGGTCCTTTCCCCACCTCCACCATCGACTTTTTACCTGTCCTCTTGTGGGGTCAAACATCTTCACTATCACTCACTGGCCCGACCCTTCCCCCAATCCAGGCACCCCTTTCCCTACTATCATCCCCCTGTTTCCTTGCCGATGCCTCAACCGTCATGCTTCTGACTAAAGACTGCTGCTCAACCTGCTACTCAAACTCATCCACCCACTCACTCCGCATCCAAACCTTCCCTGCCTCCACACTAAATACTGGCAACGGGGCATCAATATTCCGTAATACCTCCTCCAAAGGGAATCCTCGCCGTTGCCTGGGTGCATCTCGCCACCCAGCAGCCTCCTGACAGACACCTTTTGGGAACGTATGACACACCTGCGATCCATCAACAATCTCGCCCATAATCTAGTTCCGGCCTCCTTGCCCACCGGGTCCCGCACAACCTCGTGCGTCCTTTCTTCAGGTCTTGTCGTCCCGTATCCCCCGTTTCCCCTCCTCCGCTCAGTCAGCAGCCACATGCCTTTTGCCCCCAAAACCCGCAGGTCCTTCCTTCCCATTCGTCACGTATAGCTGGTCCTAAATTCTGGCAGTACAACGTAAGATGGAATCGGGCCCGCGTTGTCATTTTCAGTGAGTATGTCCCCCCAAAAAAGCCCACCCTCGGACCCTTTCCCCCTTCCCCGGGCATGGCAGCATGCACAATGCCGTAGCCAAATACTTGGCTGATGTGGTCCCATTTAAACGGCGTTCTTAACCCGATCCAAATGTGTTGCGACACGTCCTTCAGTCCCTTTTAGGCCAGAATGCCTGTAGACTCTGTCTTGATGGCGGTCGACAGTCCTTTCGTACACCTCAGCCGTTAAAAGTTTTTCAAAGACTCTATTAACGCCGTTTGGGCCCCCCCATACAAATCTGTAGTCTCCAAACCATAAACGTCTCTTAATATGTTTGGCAGAACTGTACGGTAGCCGGTTTCAAAGACCCTGTCACCATATCTTACAGACTGTGTTAATCCTGCGTCTCTGCCCGCCATGTTTACAAAAATGAAATTATCGTTGATCACCCTGGGGAAAGAAAAGCACACCCGCACCCGTCAAGGCTGGGTGGCCCAATGCCATTTGGTCCTCCCAGTCATTGTTTACTCGGAAGGGCCAGTTTTTCATTATTTTGGGTGAGTCTTTCTGTGCGCCATTGGGGCCCTATGGGGAGATTTTCTCTGGTGTCTATCCCCGACTACTGATTAACCCAGTTATCTCTGCCCAGACCACATTTATGTAAACTTTTCATATGACGGGCCCTCTTTTTGGGGAAAACCAGATAATTTTAAAGTGGTAGGATCCCCCCTTTTATTTCATCCCATTTAAAGGGAATTTCGTTAATCCCCCCTAATTTAAAATGTTTGTAGTAATCCATTGGTTGAAATCGATGAGTTGGGGTGGAACCAACATTCCTTGTTCACTCCCATCATGGGGCATCGCGTCGCCTCAACTCCAACAACTTCCTTCCCCTTTTCTATTACAATGGTTTTCCCGGACTTAACCCGCATTTTCACTGAGCTTAATCCCCCTCACTTCATATTAAAGCGCTACCCGGGTAAAATTTCGACCGAATCGGGGCTATTATTAAACACCTCCTACGTCATAGAACCCCGTCCAGGGCCACTAACATGAACCCCTCCTGCCTCGGCCTTTCCCCCAAAAATCCCCCTAGAACCTGGCGCACCCCTTATCTTTGATTTCTTTACACTCAGAAAGTTATGCCAACAGCAACACATTAATGATATCTATTCACACTCCCTGTGGTTTAGCGCCCTTTTTTTTATAATAATAATATTCACAGGAAGGTTTATCGAGTATAACGTTCGGAAAAAACCCCTATTTTTCCCCAGAACGCGTGAACTTTTTTTCCCGGTGGCCTGGTGCCTAAAGCTCTCGCCACCCGGGGGGGGTCTGGGTTGATTTCCGGGGGTGAAAAAAATTTTGGCGTGTTTCCCCTTTCACCTGTTGTCATGTTCACCTAAACAAATAGGTCCTGGGTGTTAGTCGACTTTTGGGTCGCATCCTGGGGGACAAGAGGGACCCCCCTAGAAATAAGACAAACAGTCCGATGACGCACCGACTTTCTTGGGTTATCCAGTGGCTAACCCCCCGGGGGTTAAAAAACAAAAAAATTAAATTACCATTGTGTTGCCCAGTGAGTTAAGCTATTTTTCTATATAATTAACTCAATTTCCATAATTTTTCGATTTTTTCGTTCGCACGCCGCGCACGTGATACCGTTCCTAATCTTATCGAAACAGGATTATGGAGACCAGGTATATTCTGCAGCTTCTCCCACAACTTTTTCTAAACATGATCCTATTCACTATCAGGGATTGCCTTTGTGTTGAGGTGCTTTTCATTCCTCCCCAGTCGAGAGCCTATGTGCAGAGGTGACTGGTCCATCTTTACACGATTACCATGATGCTCACTGTCTCTATTTTGTGCGGTTTCATAACCTTCATCATCCAGAGAAGTATAAGATGTTAGTAGGAGTCCTTTATTTGACCGATACTCCTGTCTGCCTCGACTTTTCTCTTCGTATTCACTCTTTCATTTACCCTTTTATACGTCTATCCGGTATCTAAATTTGATCTTCCCCCCTTTGGGAAAAATTTTGATGATTGGCATCTTCCGTGTGGAAGCTCAATTATTTACTGTAGCTTCTCAATCGGTTTTTCTTTACTAATTCCGATATCGTTGTTATATTGTTGTAGTTTACACTGATGATTATAAATCCTCTTACGGTGTCGGGTTTGCAGCAGTATTTCCGGACAGTTATAAGAGATTATTTAATTGACTGGTAACATTTTACAATTGAGCTATATGCATTTCACATCGCTGTATCCTGTATTGTATCCTGCCTACCTTAATATTCGTAATAGTAATTTGACTTTAGTGCTTTACATATTATCCAAAAAATTTGATTCTCATCATCCCTTCGTTCTCCATGTGCAACTTTGGTTGTGCGCATTTCTTTTAAAAACAAGGAAATAGTTTTCTGCTAGGTCCCTGGTTATGTAGATGTTTATGGCAACGAGCAGGCGGACTCTGCTGTGCAGTCAGCTGTTCATGACCTCATTTCATGTAAGGGCACCTGTTCTCAGACTACTTTGCAGTAATCTCTGGACAACTTTGCAACAGTTGGCAACAACGGTGGTAAGAGTCAATCCATAACAAATTGTGTTGTTTGGGTATCTAGTCTTCTTATTAACACTGTCATTCTTGGGAGACTATGCTCTTCTGCCTTTGCATCTGACACTTATCTGGCCTCGCTGATAGCCTCCCTATGAGGGAGACGACTCCGACTGTTTTGCCAGCAACTGCTTTATTACACCGACTTTGATTATATTTTCCATTTTGAGCTCCCTATTAACCTTACTGACTCTACTTCTGCATGCTCTAACCCTCGCTGGTCACTGATCTCTGCTTATTTCAGCTTTAGCACATCCTGCCCTGCAGCGCTGTATGGCCCTTGTGGGTTTAGTGCTTCGTGTTGGCTGTAATAATTCATTTGACATGTATCCTGAGCAAACGTTCCTTACATTCCTCGCTCATGAGTGTTTTGTCGAGTCAGAGATTATAGCTCTTATTTGTCTGCTGTTCTATTATTTTTACTATACCATGATAATGAGAGATCTCGAAAGCAATGGCTTTAAGTTGGATAAATTCAGATTCAGAAGGGATATAGGAAAGCATTGGTTTGGTAATAGAATTGTCGATGAGTGGAACAAACTCCGAGTACAGTTATAGAGGCTAAAACGTTGTGTAGTTTTAAAAATAGGCTAGATAAATATATGAGTGGGTGCGGGTGTGAGTTGTACCTGACTAGCTTGTGCTACTAGGTCAGATGCCGTGCTCCTTCCTTAAGTGAATGTAACCTGACCTGGCTGGGGCAGGGCATTGGCTTAAGCGGCGGGAGACTTGACCTGCTCGCATGGGCCAGTAGGCCTGCTGCAGTGTTCCTTCTTCTTATGTTCTTATGTTCTTATGAAAGCGCTTGGAATTTCGAGTTTTTTACACTGTGGTTTTTTTTGCATGTACCTCTTTAAGGGGGTGCTGCTTGCGGTGTTGAAGAGGCTATTGGTCTGAGGAATTGGACCTTCTGGTCTTCTTCCTCCGACCGAACCTAATTACCCCCATCCCTCCTTTCCCATTCCTTTCTCCTTCATCCTCTCCTTTCCCTTTGCAGTGTTCAGCCTTGGGGTTCTTCCGCAGGCATTCTAGTTCCTAGGTTGGGGTGAAGGTTACCGTGGTCTTCCCCCATTCAGTTGAGGTCCTTGGTGGTAATGTAGTTTGCCGTAGAATATGAATGGTCTGGAGAACCCGATCCTGATTCTTCTTCGGTCTTCCAGGGGGAGACTTCAGGTGTCTTTCAGGTGACTGGTGTATCTCTGGAGGCTGCCTGTTGGATTCCAGGTGGTGGTGACTGAAGGCTAGTTTCGACCGCCCTCTTTTGTTCACCCATGTGGCTCGGTAGATGCAAGGTTACTTTCCCAGATTGCTGGTTTACTTGCATAAAGGGTAGGGTATGTCACAGGTTCCATGCCACATCTGCACTACCGGCTGCGGTGAGGTCGTCTTGGGAGCGGAGGGGGTGTTTATGGCCCTTTTAATTTTCCTAGGAGCTATCCCAAACCCCCTCCCCATGTTCCCCATTTTTCCTTTTCTTTTTTTTTTTTTCTTAAAAGGGGAGACCTAACCATGAGTCCCAAACCATGAAAATGCTGTCATGGGCCCTTTTCTGTAGCAGTACCCTCAAATCCTGCCTTTTTTACGAAATCCTTTGGACCTTCTAAATCCCTCTGTATTTCTATGGGTGACGTTTTGTCGCATGCTACTGATACTGAGGTATGGTTTGACTCCTTTTACTCATTCGACCTCCACACGTCTTTTTACTATGCTTCCGGCTTCTCCCATATGGTACGATGGTTTTCAGATCACCTGCCCACCTCAAAAAAGACCATGTCCTGTCCTTCTTCTAACCGACCACTACCTATCTCTGATTACACTGTTTCGAATGCCTCTCACTCTACTCAGAAAAGATCAATTGATATTTTGCTTCCTTTACATAAAACGCATCATAGTACACAATGGACTGTTTTAACTCTGCACCCATCATCTTATCATAGTATCAGCAAGGTACTCCTACGCCATGTTGGTCGAAATATTTCGTTTCATACTAGCCAAACTCATGATCTTTCCCCTTTCCACCATAGACGCTATTCCTGTAACAATTCAAAACACAATTCTTTCAATTCTTTTAGTGTTACCATCATTCTACCTCATACCAATGTTCAGCATAGACATTCTTTGGGAAAAGCTTGAACTCCAAGACCTCCAAATTCTCTAAGTAGACACATGTACTAGCCTGTGGGTGGAGAGACTACCCTGCAATGTAGCTCACTTAACGTTTGACTGCCGTGAGCCTCCATCCTCAGTTGATATCGTGGACATGTTTTCAATTTCTAAACCACAAGTGTAAAAATTGCTGTGGTTTTGGCCATCCAGTGAAATATTGCAGGTCCATGGCGGAATGCCCAGTTTAGGCGACGCCCATCCAATACTTTTTTGTAGTTACCTCCCTTTGTTTTAAATTGTATTGAAGTCGCCCATTATTGTCGGGGCCAAGTTTATTTATATGAACGAAAATTCTTTGGGGAGACAGAAGGCTTTCGCCAGGGAAGTGTCTCATCTACGACTTCAGGGCAGACTTATTCCGAGTTTGAGGGCCCCCAACCTCTGTGTTCCCAAACCTGCAGTTTCACTGTCACAGTCACCTCTGTTCCAACTTTTTTGCATTTTTGGACTAGGTCCCTACGTCCCCCCATACTGTTCTCAAATTTTCATCTCGCCGCAAGTTTCTACGTCTACAAGACTCCACAACAGCTCCTTCCTTCTCCCCCTATTTTTCCCAAGTCCAGAAAATCCAAAAAGTGTATATCCCCTTAAACCCTTTTCTTTACCTATACCCCACTTGCCCATACCCCCATAAACCTCATTACCTATACTCTACTACCCCATACACCTTAAACCCCCTTATTACTTTCTGAATCTGTGAGAATCTTTTTGTCTGCCTTACTTTGGGTTAGTGTTTTTTGAAAGGGGAGGTGAACATGGAAGATTAAAAATTATAATAATGATATACAATACCCCAAGATGAAGAATTAGACACGTTTTTTTTTGAAGATGTTTCGCCAACCAATGACTTTTTTTATTCAATACAATAGGGGATACAAACCTTGTAGAATCTTCACAGAAGATAGTGAAAGAGGAGAAATCAGTCCCTCACAGCGTAAAAAGGGCTTCAGTACTTTATTCTTTATTAAACCATTTTTTCAAGACTTAAGTACTTACCTCATTTTTATCTTCGAAATATTTGAATTGAATTGAAAAACTGGGTTCTGATTGACGAAAGTCTTTTAAAAAAGATCCCAGGGATTCACATGAATTTTAATTTTTCCTGGCAGACTTTTGGGTGTGGTACCTGGGAAGTAAATAACCCCCCCAAAATTTAAAAGAGCAAATCCTTACAGAGTACGAACGGTATTGTCGTTATATCCAACTTAGAAACACAAAGTAATCACTGGAAGGATAAGGAATCTTTCACAGAGTCTCTGTCTTATTGTACCTGAACCCCTTCAAGGGAAGGGAGCTCCTTGGGGCGGGGAAGAGGCTCTTGGTCTGAGGGAAATTTGACTTTTTGGTCTCCTTCCCCAGACCAACCTAATTTCCCCAATCCCCCTTTTCCATCCATTCTCCCCATCCCCCTTTTTTCCTTTTCCTCCCCCTCCCCCCCCTATTTCCTTCCTATTTTCAGTCTTTGGGTACTCCCACAGGTACCTAGTTCCCAGGTAAGGGGAAAGGGGACTGGGGTATCCCATTCCCTTAGGTCCTTGGCGGGGTCTAGTTTTCCGTGGAATCTGGGTCACCCGAGGGCCCATCCATCTCTGGCTCCGAGGGGTGGCTTTTGGGGGTCTTTTTGAGGTGTATCACTAGGGTGGTGGGAAGGGGGTATGCTTTGTGGTGGGTGTCAGCCCCCTCTTTTTGTCCACTGAGGTGCCCAGTGGATGTGGGTTGCATCCCAATTGCTGGTTTACTGGTATGAAGGGGGGGGCTTTTTAAAGGGGGAAATTCTTTTCGCAGAAAGGGCTATCGGTCTGAGAATTTGGGCCCCTTGGTCGTCTTTTCAGACCGAACCAATCTAACCCCTTCCCCTCCCTT
>WNWK01053814.1:5000-11757 GCA_009830355.1 Cherax destructor | reverse complement strand
ATTACCACTACGCCCCCATCTAAAAAATTTTTGGGGTTGTCATCCGCATTAAATAATCCTTCCACACTTAAGTACTATGGAACTGCAGCTCCGGGGGACAGTCTTGACAGAATTTTTGGGGGACAAAAAAACACAGAAACAAAAGGACATCAAACTTACTAACTTCAATCCATGAGGTCTGGTCACAGACGGGGGGGGGGGACCCCGAAACCCTCCCGGGCATACCCAGATATAGTCAATGGAAAGTCGCGGGCAGACCAAATTTTTAAAAAAAACCCCCTTTACCCCCCCGGGGACCACTATCATAAAGAACACTATCTTCAAGCCCAGATCCATCACTGAAAACCCCCCCCCCCAAAAAGGGGGGTTTTCACTTTGCCGGGTTTTCAAAAGCCCTAGACAGCACACGATTTTAAAAAATTTTTTTTGGGGCATCTGAGCCCCCCCCCCCTTTCCACGAGCCACTAAACCAACACTCCCAAAAACCCCCCACATAAAAAAAAAGTGGACAAAACAACCCCTCCTTGGCAGGTGAGAAGGGGGGGAGGGGGGAAAAAAAAAGGGGAGGGGGGAAAAAAGGGGAGAGCAAGAAAGGGGGGGAAAAAAAGGGGGTGAGAAGGGGGGGGGAGGAGAGAAAAAGGGGGATGGGGAAGAAGGAGAGCAAGAAGAAAAAAAAGGGGAGAAGGGGGGGGAGGAAGAAGAACGGGAAGGAAGGAGAGCAAAAGTAGAAGAAAGGTGAGAAGGAGGAGGAGGAGAAGAAGAACAGGATTAAAAAAAGGGGGAGGCAAGAAGAGAAGAAAGGTGAGACGGAGGAGGAGGAGGAGAAGAAAAAAAAAGAAGAATATCTAGTGAAACTCAATATCTGAGAATTCTTTTTTGGTTTTTTAAAATTAAACCCCAGGTTCAATGGGGGGGGGTTTAACCTGAGGGGGGCTTGGACAAAAAAAACACAGAGAAGATGTATTGAAATTGTATTTCTTTCAAAATCAGCTTTTTTAAAATTTCCAAATTTTTATTTTTCCCCCCAAGAAATTGTGATTATATAAGACTTTTTGTCTTTTCCCCCTTCACCAAGTATAACAAAGGATATTTACACATATGTAAAATTTTATACAAAGGAGTAGTGTTTAGTGCACGCCACAGTTGTTCAGGGCAAACAGCAGCCAAAAGACAGACAATTTCCCCCAACCAGCTCTATCGGAACCCAAAAAAAACCAAAGGGGGGAACCCCAATTTCCCCCTTTTCGTTAAATTTTGCTTTTAAATTTGGGCCCCGGGAAACCCAGTCGTTGATTTGATGATGGGGCCTCATCAAAAAACCCCCCTTTAAAGATGGTTCGGGGTTTTGGGGGGGTTTGGGGGTGTGTTTAAATGTTTTAAAAATTTTTACATACTTTTTTCATGCAACACCCCCCCCCCCAAGAGGGCTCAGGGCCAGGCTTCCACCTAAAAAGGGTAGAGGCCCCCTTTTTGGAAATTTTTAAAATTTTGGGGCCGCCTTCCCCTCTACCACCCCGCTTTTAGTTAAAACCCCAAATTTTTTTCCCAAAAATTTTAAAATCCAGTTTTTTAAAATTAAGAAGCCGACGGTGGGGGTAAATAGGTCCAAGGTGCCTGGGTTAGCAGGGCACCCCCACAAAAAAAACCCCCCCAAAATTGGGAAAAAAAAGGGGTTTGGGTTTTAACCCCAAAATCCCTAACACATCCTAACAAAAAAAAAATGACCCGGGAAAAAACATCAGTTATTGTGTTAAATTTTCCAAATGTGTAAAATTTTTTTTTATTGTGGGTTGAAAAACCCAATACCCAAACCCCATGAGTCGGGGATTTTTTGTTTTTTTATTTTCCCCGATACCCCCCGAGGGTTGGGGTCGTTGTAGATGGAGACCACCGGGGGAGGTTTCCCCCGGGCCCCCGGGGGGACAAAAATGCTCTAATGCCAGAAGTGAGCCAGGCCCCCCTTTTTATAGTAGAGTGGGCCCCCCTGGTGTGGCGGGGTTTTTTGGGGGGAAAAAAAAGCTACAGGCTGAAACCCTTTATCACCCCCAGATTGCAGAAGCACTCCCCCCACCCCAGACCACAAGACCCCCAAAGGGGAAAGGGGGTTTTTGGGGAAAAGTCTGAAGACAAAGAATGGGTCAGTGAATTTCTTGCTTGAATGCATTTTGACATTCGGGGCCCCCAAAAAAAAAGGGGGAACTTTTGTGACTGGTAAGTGAGGTTGGGAGGAAAAATACCCCCCAAAATTTTTTTTACAGAATTCTAAAAAAACCCCCATCCCTAAAAAATTTTTGGGGAAGGGGTTTTCCCGGGGGGGGGAAGGGGGAAAATTTTTTTGGGGGGCCCCAAAATTTTTGGAAAATTTTTGGGGCCACTTTGCCACCCCCCCCCCTTATCCCCAAAAAATTTTAAATAGTAGATTGGCCAAAGGATGACTTTGATAAATTAACAGTTAAATAAAAAACCTGGAAGGTCTCAAAGACCCCCCTTTCCCCCCAAACACTTTTTGGGGGCCCCAAGTGTCCGACACAACAACTATGTCTTTTTGGGAACCCCGCCGTTTTAAAAGCCCTTTTTTAATAGCCTGATGGATAAGTCGGGGGAATGAGGGCAGGAGATTTTTTTTTTTCCCGGGGAAGGGGGGGTCACTGTCCCCCGATAATGACCCCCGGGAAATTTGGGGGAAGGCAGTTTTTTCCCCCTTCGTTTTATCTGTTAGCTTTTGATAGAACCCCTTTAAGGACCCCCAAAATTTGGGGAAAAAAGCCCCCTTACCCACAAAGTCGAACATCATCCAAACGTGGCAGAGGATGGGGGCATCTGCAATTGTGACCCCTTTCCCCCCTTTACGGAACCCGGCACAGGGGGAAACCCCCTCCATCAGCTTTGTTAACAAGAATGCACGGTAAAACCCACGGACTAGACCCCCTCCACTAACCCATGCCCAACAAAAATTTTTTCCCTCCTGTTGAAGAGGCTTTTTTTGGGGTTTTTTTACCAAAAAGGGGGGAGTTTTTAAGGGGGTTTTGGCCCCAAAATCTACATAAAAAAAATTTTTTCAAGTACATTTTTTCGGCCCCCCCGGGGAAAAAAAAAACCCCCTGTAGAAGCGCATTTAAAATTTTTTTTAAAATTGAGACTTTTTCAAACCTAACATTAAAGGTTTGGGGGCCCTTTTAGGGGGCCCTTTTTGGAAAATTTTCATTAATTCAGAGTGCAAAAAGGGGGTAAAAAGGAGGGGAAAGGGGTCATTACGGGGAAATTTATCTGGTATTAAAAGTTTTAATTTGATTAATGGTAATTTTTTTTTTTTGAGGTCTTGTAAAGGGGGGGATCCCCCCAAAAAATTAACATCAGAAATTTTTTTTACGATTTGCATTGGTCCCGAAAAACTAGCTTTCAAGGTTGGCAAAAAGGGTCCTGTACCAAAAATTTTTTCTCCTGGAGGGGAAGGAGGAAATTTTGATTTTTCCCGTCATACCCCCTGTTTCATCATATTCTGAGCTGCCTTCAAGTTAGCCTTGGGCCCAAAGGGGGGGCTCCCCCAAACCCTTTTAAGAAGGATTGTAGCGGGGGTTTTGGAGGCGTTTTCCCCCTTTTTATCCTTTTTTTAGCACAGTAGGGGCCCCCTAAAAGGGCCCCCAAAATTTTTTTTAAAAGGACTGCCAACTTGGGGGAAAAGTTTCTCTCCTTTGGAATAGAAAAAGGGGGGAAAGGGCCCCCCCCAGTCTGTGGGGGAAAAGCAAGCAGAATGTTTCCCTTTTTTTTTAAGGGCTGAGGGAAAAATTTTAAAAGGGTTTTTTGGGGCTGAGGATGAAGGGGGGGGATAAAAACCCCCTTTTTACCTAGTTAATCCCTTTCCCAAATGTTTTGGGAGTGAAGTTAGTCCCTTTTATACTTTGAATAGTTTTGGGGAATTTTTCCCAAAACAAGAGAAAAACCCATTAAAGTTTAAGGATTGTTTTTAAACGGGGGATGGGAAACCCCCCCCGGGGCATTAATTTTCCCACCCAAAAAGTTTTGGGTGCATTGATTTCCAGATTTAGCTTTAGTGGGACCTCCAATAAATTATTATCAATTCTGAGAAAAGGTCTCCATTAACAGGAAAAAAGGGTGGGGGGAAAAGGGGGGTTTAATGGGGCCCCCCTTTTTTCCCCCCCATTCTGGACAACAGGGAAAATGATTTTTCTTTCCTTAACCCCGGGGGCCCAAAAAAAATTTTTTAAAAATTGGAAGTTTTTCAATTTCCCCCAAAAAACCTTAAAGAAATTTTTGGGGATATTTATATCTGAGACCTAAAAATTTTTGGGAACCACTAACTTATCTGTTTGTTTTTTTCCCCCCACCTCCTTTCCAGTTTGTGCAGACTGGAATTATTTTTTTTAAAAAAATTTTAAGGGGACCCGGGGGGTTTACCCATAGCCGCCCCAAAAGCAGAGTTTTTTGGGGGAGTTTTTTCCGTTGTTCCTCCCGAAAGGACAGTCCTCAGGTGGTTTTAAAAAAAAGAATCTGGGAATCCCGCAACCCCGAAAAAGGGAAATTGATCTGGGGGGGGGTTTATAAACTAGAGGCCCCAAATTCTTTCCCCAAAAAAAATTTGGGGTTTTTCCCAGATCAGAGTTTTCCAAGGACGATTTTAAAATTCCCCTTTTTAGACATCCTTTGGGGTTGTGCCCCCCCCAGGCCAAAATCGGGGAAGAATTAACCATTGGGGTTTTATGCATTTAGTAGACTCAATGTTATTACCCAGAATATCATCGCATCCCCCTTTTTAAAGGGAAAACCCTCCGAGACACCAAAAAATCAAATCCCAGTGTAGTATTTACTCTACAAAATTTGATGAAAGGGGCAGAAAATACTGCTCCCCCCAAAAATTCAAAGGGGAACCCGAGGATTGAAAAAAGGTTTTTTTGGAAAAAAGGGAGTACTCCTCTCTTATAATGAGAAAGGTTTTCCCCCATCCCCAAAAAGGTTTTTTAAAAACCTTTTCTGGGGAAAAATTTCCCGAAGGGATTTTTTAAAAAGAGCTTTTTAAAGGGGCCCAACCCCCTTTATTTTTCCATATTTGGGGGAAAAATACTTATAAGCCCCAAGAACAGGGGCCCAAAAATTTATATTTTCCCAAAATCGATTTCGGCTAGAAGTAAATTTTTGGCCCCAAACAACGCGTATGCACCAGTGACGCCCAATGAACCTTTAGGACCTAAAGCTCGAGCCTGGTTTTCAAATGTTTGAAAACTGTTTAGGCTCTGCTTCAAAAAACGGGGGAACAAACTGTACCGCCTCTTAGCAAATTAAGTCATCTACAGTCTGAGGAATTGTCTCTTCCTTCTCTCTATCAAACTTTTTGCAAATGACTGTTCTTTAGTTTGTTCAAGAGTGAGTCTGGTTAGTCTGGGAGTGGGAAAAGACTCACCTGTCGATAACCCCACACCTGTGACTTGCTGGTTTTGCTCAGGAGTTCTGTTCCCCCCATTTTGTGAAACCTCAATGGTGACCACGAAAAGCTCCTGTAGAGGGAGAAACACGACTGATATGCCAAGTTTAGTTTGTATTTTACCCTTATAAATTTAGCAGCTTTGAGAGCAGTAAGGGTACGCTGGTATTCAACACCAAAGAAGAGCAGAACAACAACGCTGTAGAGAGAGTTTAAAAATTTAGAGAGTTAACTCAGACACTAACCCTGACTTAATAGGGGGCATTAACCCCAACTTTAACACGCCAGCTCTATGCAGGAGAATTGCATAACTCAACGATAAAGGTGACACGCTTTTTAGCAAAGCAATATGCAAAAATAGCAAAGTGATACACAATAACAAACCAAATTGCAGAATACTCACAATAGCAGGCTGACCATAGCGGGGAATGCAAAAAAGAGACACAAAAATTGATGGCAAAGTTGGAATGCCAGATAGCAAATATCTAGATACAAGACTAGCTCCTGCAATTCAACCCAGGCTCAACTTCCTGTTAGCCCAAACAGATCCCGGACAGGCCCCCAAACAACCCCAGGTTCAATGGCCTGTTAACCTGAGGAAGAGTTGGAGCAAAGAAACACAAAATAGAAGATGTATTGAAATTGTATTTCTTTTAAAAAACAGCTAGATTAATTCCAAACTTTTATCTTTTCCTCACCAAGTAATTGTGATTATATAAGACTTTTGTCTTTTCCTTCCCCCCAAGTATAAAAAGTGATATTTACACATATGTACACTATAAAACAAAGGAGTAGTGTTTAGGGGCACGCCACAGTTGTTAGGGCTAACAGCAGCCAAAGACAGACAAAATTTCCACAACCAGCCCTATGCAGGAATTCCAATGACAAACAGCGAGGGGTAAACCACGCCCCCTTTGTCATTGTTAAACTCGATTTAATTGGCTGAACCGAGTCGTTGATTTGATGATGGGGCCCCACACCAAACCCTTAACGATGGTTCTGGTTTGGGGGAGCCTATGGGGTGTTTTAACAAAAGCTCCGAATAAAGGTTACATACTTTTTGATGCAACAGTTGAGCGCTCAAAACTACCTTTGGGTGCAGCTGTCAAATGGCTCTGTGGTGCTGTGCTCAAACACCGCTTCCCCTGGTGCAGACAAAAGCAGTTCCGTGGTACAGTTGTTAACACAGCCGCCAATAAACCGGGGTCAGGTTCAACTCAGAGGGGCAATATTTATATTTTTGTTGTTTGTCTTCGACTGATAGACAATTTATGTTAAAATTTTCAACATTTTATGAAATATTCAACACTGTTCTCCTGG
>WNWK01053814.1:0-2500 GCA_009830355.1 Cherax destructor | reverse complement strand
GGGAATGTCTTGAGAATACTGGGAATGTCTTGATAATACTGGGAATGTCTTGATAATACTGGGAATGTCTTGAGAACACTGGGAATGTCTTGAGGATACTGGGAATGTCTTGAGAATACTGGGAATGTCTTGAGAATACTGGGAATGTCTTGAGAATACTGGGAATATCTTGAGAATACTGGGAATGTCTTGATCATACTGGGAATGTCTTGAGAATACTGGGAATGTCTTGAGAATACTGGGAATGTCTTAAGAATACTGGGAATGTCTTGAGAATACTCTAAACTATCATTCCCGTCGTTTTCATTCAAATTATAGAAATATATACTGAAATTTTATTTTGTAGAATTTTACAATGTATGTTAGAGTAAAGAAATGTTTTTGAGAATGTGCGTGAGTTTGGGATGTGTGTTCATATGTACAATCTTCATGTTAACATACATATTAAAATGAATGAAGATTGTGAACATTGTTGTATGTATTGATTTTATAAGATACAATAAGCAATTTATGGCACTTATTGAGACGACGTTTCGTCTTCCAGGGACTTCATTAATCCCTGATGGATAGATATAGTCTTGGTAGACTTAATGATAAATGTGAAGATATAAGAAAGTAACAACTGAAAGAATCTTGTACTGGATATAGCAAGAAAAAACACTCATATGAATTATTAAATATTAGTCTCTCTCTCACTTTTTAATTTTTCATATTTTCACTTCTCTCACCTTCACTATATTGAGAAAAAATATTCACAAACACAAAAATAAAATAAAAAATCTAGGAAAAGAAAATAAGATCTACACACTGGGAGAGTCAACGTCTGGACAAAAGTGATTGTTGGTGTTGATGTTACAACCTGGCCAGTACAACTCTGGCTTAGTGTCTTCAATACTGCTGTTTTATGTATTATTATCTTGATCTACTCTGCTAAATGTTGCTGGCCGGTAAAATGATGTAACTTTGAGGCTTTTATTCAACTTGATTGATGTTGGTCTTGTTGAGGATACGTGTCGCACGTTTCCTGCAGTCTACTAAACCCGGCCACTGTGAGGTCAGTCTCTTGTCTTTATAGAGGGTCGACTCACCCACCTAATTCATTAGGTATTCTAGAAGGGGAGACTATAAGTGGCAGTCTGAATTCTTCTTTTTCTTCCTCCATTTCCATTTCCTGCTGCTGTACATGTGAGTAAAACCATATATGTTTACTACCACTCCTGTGTTGTTGGTAGTAAGACCATATATGTTTACTACCACTCCTGTGTTGTTGGTGGTAAGACCATAATGTTTACTACCACTCCTGTGTTGTTGGTGGTAAGACCATATATGTTTACTACCACTCCTGTGTTGTTGGTAGTAAGACCATATATGTTTACTACCACTCCTGTGTTGTTGGTAGTAAGACCATATATGTTTACTACCACTCCTGTGTTGTTGGTGGTAAGACCATATATGTTTACTACCACTCCTGTGTTGTTGGTGGTAAGACCATATATGTTTACTACCACTCCTGTGTTGTTGGTGGTAAGACCATATATGTTTACTACCACCTGTGTTGTTGGTGTAAGACCATATATGTTTACTACCATCTGTGTTGTTGGTGGTAAGACCATATATGTTTACTACCACTCCTGTGTTGTTGGTAGTAAGAGTTCTCTATGACCCCTCCCCACATTGTTACTTCCACTATATTATATTTTAATTTGCATTGACTGTTTGTGAGAGTTATTTAATGAATGTTACCTACCAACAACACAGCAGTGGATGTAAATATATATAGTCTTACTACCAACAACACAGCAGTGGTAGTAAACATATATAGTCTAACTCACATGTACAGCAGCAGAAAATGGAAACGAAAAGTTGGAGGAAGAAAAAGAAGAATTTAGACTGCCACTTATAGTCTCCTTCTGGAATACCTAATGAATTAGGTGGGTGAGTCGACCCTCAGTAAAGACAAGAGACTGACCTCACAGTGGCCGGGTTTAGTAGACTGCAGGAAACGTGCGACACGTATCCTCAACAAGAACAACATCAATCAAGTTGAAAAAACGCCTCCAAGTTACATCATTTTACCGGTCAGCAACATTGCTACTAACGTTTCAAAAATATTTAACAGAAACTTGGCTAAAATATCTACCAGGTCATCAACTACTATTAGGAACCTGGTACAAAAACCTAAGCATGATTCTGACACAAGGCAGGAATATACACTATACCATGTGGGGGAGGTGACAAAGTATATGGGGAAACAGTCAGTTCTCTGGACATTAGGATGAGAGAACACACAAATACTTGCAGAAATGATGACCGTAAAAATGCTTGTGTTCAACATAGGGACGATGTTGAACACCTCATGAAATTCAGTGAGGCTAAACTAGTGATTAAAGAGGATTGAAGACGGTGAAAGTGCATAGAAGCTGCCTTAACTGGTGTTCAGTAACACTATCCATCAAACCTCCTGTAGTTACAGTATCTCAAAATTGCTAATAACAGGATA
>WNWK01053813.1:0-11758 GCA_009830355.1 Cherax destructor | reverse complement strand
TTTCCTGGGTGATTTGCAGTTTATCTTTCAAGAGACCAATGACATTGTATAGGCAAATGGGGTCCTGCAAGCCTCAGTGGGTAGACACTGTGCTTGTTTATAGAGGAACTTCAACTGGCATAAGTCACTTTAAATTTTTTTGGAGCCTTTTCTAAGAATCTACACATATCTCTGATGATAATTTGTGTAACACTGTTAATGTTTACCTGTGACTGAATAAACTTAGTGACCCGGGGGAAAATGGTAAGGTTCAATAAATAATTGCTTGACCCCGGGAAGAGAGTAGTAAAGTGTAGGATACCACTTTGGGGGGAGCCGCTGAGGACACAATGGCACCACCTCGGGGGCCCCTTACAATAACAAAAAACATACAGCGATGGCCCAGCAGGTTGGCTCTCCCCGATACATTCGTGATCCAGATTACATGGTGTTTAAAATGTCCCCGTAGCATAGTTTTTTGAGGACATAGCACCTTACATCACTGCCCCAGCGCAGTCATTAGATGTTTTTTCTTCTGTTGCAAAATTAAAATGGATTTTGTGTTCAAAAAGCCTGGGAATAAGGCCTGTTTTTTATCACAACAATTTATTGAACACAAATATCCGGGGCACCTGGTGGGATTCTGAGCTAGACTACACTGCAACATGGAGCGTTTACTGAAACCTGAGAGGCTAGATTCTGACCCCAGTGTATCAAGGGTCTCGGGAAGGAATTTTTAAAAGATTTTCAAAAAACCTTGAGACCCTTTTCCTCAGGAAGATCTAGATAAACTAAGCCTGCTCATCAACTTTGTGTCACCTAAAATCTATGAGGTTATTTCTGAGTGTAATACCTATGAAGAGGCTATCAATGCCCTCAAGTCTCAGTATATTAAGCCCACAAATGAAATCTTTGCACGATATCGTCTTGCAACTCGCCGCCAGCAGATTGGTGAATCCTTAGAGGAATATTTTCAAGCATTGAAAATATTAGGTCAGGACTGTAACTTCCGAGCGGTGACAGCTTCTCAGTATTGTGAAGAGTCCATCAGGGATGCTTTTATCAGTGGCCTGCAATCACCAATAATAAGACAGCGTTTATTGGAGAATAAAACTCTGGACTTAGCCACTACCCTTGACCAGGCAAGAGCATTAGATTCAGCCCAGAAGAATTCTGAAGTGTACAGTACTACCCAGCCTTCTCGAGTGGTAAGTGCTGTAACTCCCGACCAAGACTCTTTTAATGAAGTTACCGTGGAACCTGCTTCAGTGACAGCAGCTGCAGGCACAAAGTGCTTCTTTGTGGTTTTCAAGACATCCACGTCCAAAGTGTCCGGCTCGTGAAGCAATGTGCCATCAATGCCATAAGAAAGGTCACTTTGCTAAAGTATGTCGTGCTAATACATCAACAAGAGCTAGTGCTTCTACGCATTCCGATCAGGCGACTCTAGCAACAGTGACTTCTGCGGCTGCTCCAAATTCACTGTCAAAGGCAGTTGTGAAAGTGTTCAGCAAAGGAACAGAAGTAGATGGTCTGATTGACAGTGGCAGCTCAGAGAGTTTCATCAACCTTGACGTAGTTAAACGCCACTCCTTGACGGTACATCACTCATCAGGTACCGTTTCCATGGCATCAACATCTCTCTCTATTCAGACGTTAGGGTTTTGTAAGGTAAACCTTAGAGTTAATGGCAGGGATTATCAAGATGTACATTTAGCTGTTCTGCCACAACTGTGCTTTGATGTGATCCTTGGTCAGGACTTTCAGAAGCGTCATGGTAGTGTTACCTTAACATATGGAGGTGAACTGCCTCCTCTCGTTGTCTGTGGTCTTAGCACTTTAAGGGTAGACCCACCAAAGCTGTTTGCGAATCTTACTGCGGATTGTCATCCTATATCAGCTAAGTCACGCCGCTATTCTTATGAAGATAGGATGTTCATTGAGAAAGAAACTCAGAGGCTGCTGAAGGAGGGTATTATAGAACCAAGTAATTCTCCGTGGCGTGCACAGGTCGTTGTTGTCAAGGATGATTATAGGAAACGGAGGCTGGCTATCGACTATTCTGAGACAATCAACAAATTTACACTTCTTGATGGGTACCCTCTATCTCGAATTGATGATACAGTGAACAAAATTGCTCAGTACTATGTGTTTAGCACAATTGATCTACGAAGTGCCTATCATCAAGTCCCTATAAGGAATGAAGATAAACCATACACAGCGTTTCAGGCTAGTGACGGCCTCTATCAGTTTACCAGAGTCCCTTTTGGGGTTACCAATGGGGTAGCCTGTTTCCAACGAATTATGGATTCACTCATTCAGGAAGAGCAACTTATCGGAACTTATGCATATTTAGATAATGTTACCATTTGTGGCAAGACCCAGGAGGAACATGATGCAAACCTTGATAAGTTTTTGGAAGCTGCCAAGAAGAAAAATATCAGTTACAATGAAGAAAAGTGCACTTTTTCCACTAAAAGGCTTAACATCCTTGGTTATGTGGTGGAAGGAGGTGCAATATCCCCAGACCCTGAAAGACTTCGACCTCTACGGGAACTTCCAATGCCCCAAGACAAAAAGTCACTCCAAAGAACTCTTGGTCTTTTTGCTTATTACTCACAGTGGATCTACAACTATTCAAGTAAAGTTCGCCCACTGAGTGCTACCACGATATTTCCTGTGACAAAGGAAGCAGAAACTGCTTTCTATACTCTTAAACAGGACATTGAAAACTCAGTAGTTCAGGCTATTGATGAGTCCCTACCATTCGAGGTGGAAACGGATGCATCTGAAGTTGCCATTGCTGCAGTCCTATCTCAGGCAGGACGTCCCGTAGCTTTCTTTTCAAGAACTTTTCAAGGATCAGAGAAGTGCTATGCTGCTGTAGAAAAGGAAGCCTAGGCCATCATAGAAGCAGTTCGCCACTGGAGGCATTATTTAACAGGCAGACATTTCACTGTAAAGACTGACCAACGGTCCGTGATGTATATGTATATATTGTCTTGGACACCCGGGGATTTAGATTAGATTTTGCCACCGAAGTAGCTAGTTTATTGTGCACCCCATATCCATCCTGTGGACGGTAACGCAAGAGCATATGGATACACAAAAGGCCTAGGCACTAGGCCCCAAAGGGGTTAACAATTGTACATTTGGGTTTATATCTACATTTTAATTATCTGTTACAAGCAAATTTAGGAAATTTGCTTAGTACAATTGGTATCTTATTTCATGAATAAGATATCTTGACATAATTATAGACCAATCTCAAATATACCACTGCTTTCTAAAATCTTCGAAAAATTAATTCATAGACAGATCTATTCCTACCTCGTCTCACACAATGTACTCAACCCCTGTCAATTTGGATTCAGGACTAACAAGAGCACAAACGATGCTATAACACACATGTTAGAGGTAATATACACAGCACTTGAGAAAAAAGAAGTCCCGCTGGGAATCTTCATAGACCTACGCAAAGCATTTGATACAGTCGACCATGATTTATTGCTCACAAAATTAGCGCACTATGGTATTAGGGGGCACCCACTTAACTACCTAAAGTCGTACCTTAGCAACAGAAGCCAGAACGTGTACACAAATGGAGAGAACGCTTCCACACAACAAATTACAGTCGGAGTCCCTCAAGGAAGTATCCTGGGGCCACTCCTATTCCTCATTTACATAAACGACCTACCGAATACATCACAACTACTCAAACCCATATTATTTGCAGATGACACAACATATGTCTTCTCTCACCCAAATCCAGTCATACTGGCCAACACAGTTAATGCCGAATTACAGAAAATATCAACATGGATGAAGACAAATAAGCTTACTCTCAATACTGACAAGACCTACTTCATTCAGTTTGGAAACAAAGCCACAAATGTTCCACTTAACATAACGCTCAATGGTTCACCCATCACAAGACCCACAGAGGGTAAATTCCTAGGAATCCACCTTGACAGTAGTCTTAAATTCCAAACACACATACAACAAATTTCCAAGAAAATCTCAAAGACAGTAGGAATATTATCAAAGATACGCTATTATGTGCCACAACCAGCTCTCATTGCACTATATCATTCTCTTATCTACCCTTATCTCACCTATGGAATCTGTGCATGGGGCTCAACAACATTCAATCACCTTAGACAACTCATAACCCAGCAAAAGGCTGCAGTCAGGATGATAACAAATTCCCACTCTAGACATCATACTCCACCTATATTCAAAACTTTAAAACTACTCACCTTAAAAGATGTTCATACAAGTTTGATCATCATCTGTGTCTCCCAAACTGCCAGAAGTACCTGTAGCCAAGCCTAAGCCTGGCCACTACAACATCAGTCAGTCTGTTCACATTGCAAGTTGCTCCACAAACATGCCCATCTGTGCTCGCATTATCATGAGCACAGATAGGCACGTTCATGGAAATTAATTTGGATTTATATCTACAGTTCACTTATCTGTTACAAGCAAATTTAGGAAATTTGCTAATTAATTTGGATTTATATCTACAGTTCACTTATCTGTTACAAGCAAATTTAGGAAATTTGCTTAGTATAAGTGGTAAAATTAATGAGAACCTTCAAAACCAGGGATGCAAAGCCCATGTTGACACTTGACAGATCGCTTGTTCTATCTAGGCTGGAATATTGCTGCACACTAACTGCATCTTTCAAGGCAGGTGAAATTGCTGACCTTGAAAATGTGCAGAGAACCTTCACGGCACGCATAACTGCGATAAACCACCTCAATTACTGGGAACTCTTGAAGTTTCCAAACCTGTACACCCTAGAACGCAGGTGGGAGAGATACATTGTTATATACACGTGGAAAATTCTCGAGGGATTAGTACCAAACTTGCACACGAAAATCACTCCCTACGAAAGCAAAAGACTCGGCAGGCGATGTAACATCCCCCCAATGAAAAGCAGGGGTGCCACTAGCACGTTGAGGGACAACACAATAAGTGTCAGGGGCCCAAGATTGTTCAACTGCTTCCCAGCATACATCAGGGGGATTACCTGGTTGATCAGGCTCTGGTCCAACATGAGGCCTGGTCACAGACCGGGCTGCGGGGGCGTTGACCCCTGGAATTCTCTCCAGGTAAACTCCATGTAATAAGATATCTTGACATGTCACATAGGTTATTATACTGTTTATCTCTATATTCCTCAATAAGTGGACAATTCAGCACATAGTGTTCAAGACAGTGACCATATGCCTGATCACATAATTTGCATTTAGTTTGATCATCATCTGTGTATCTCCCAAACTGCCAGAAGTACTTGTAGCCAAGCCTAAGCCTGGCCACTACAACATCAGTCAGTCTGTTCACATTGCAAGTTGCTCCATAAACATACTTATCTACGTTCATGTTATCATAGTGGTTTATAGATCTACTCAGGCTTCTAACTGCATTCCTATAGCTATCATTGTCATTATTTATTTATCTCCTAATATTATTCCTAATGCTAGACACAGATATACCAAAGTTATATTCTACATTCTCCTTCTGGGTGCTCTTCTTGGCTAACATATCAACTTTATAGGGGCTCTGGTGGTCTGGTGGCTAAAACTCTCGCTTCACACGGCGAGGGCCTGGGTTCGATTCCCAGCCAGGGCAGAAACATTGGGCGTGTTTCTTTACACCTGTTGTCTATGTTCACCCATCAGTAAAATGGGTACCTGGGTGTTAGTCGACTGGTGTGAGTCGCATCCTAGGACACTGACCTAATCTGCCCGAAATGCTCAGCATAACAAGGGACTTTCTATATAGTAGTATGTCACTGATGTCAGCTAGGCCTGTATACCATGTACATGTACTTGTAGTAAATAAAGATATTAAGGAGTAATCCAATGTGTGACGGAATCCATGGTAAATGTACACGGGGAGATTAGATTTTGCCACCGAAGTGGCTAGTTTATTGTGCACCCCATATCCATCCTGTGGACGGTAGCGCAAGAGCATATGGATACACAAAAGGCCTAGGCACTAGGCCCCAAAGGGGTTAACAATTGTACATTTGGGTTTATATCTACATTTCAATTATCTGTTACAAGCAGGTATCTTATTTCATGAATAAGATATCTTGACATGTCACATAGGTTATTATATTGTCTATCTCTATATTCCTCAATAAGTGCACAATTAAGCACATAGTGTTCAAGACAGTGACCATATGCCTGATCACATAATTTGCATTTAGTTTGATCATCATCTGTGTCTCCCAAACTGTCAGAAGTACCTGTAGCCAAGCCTAAGCCTGGCCACTACAACATCAGTCAGTCTGTTCACATTGCAAGTTGCTCCACAAACATGCCCATCTGTGCTCGCATTATCATGAGCACAGATAGGCACGTTCATGGAAATTAATTTGGATTTATATCTACAGTTCACTTATCTGTTACAAGCAAATTTAGGAAATTTGCTTAGAATAAGTGGTACCCTACCTTCACTAATAAGATATCTTGACATGTCACATAGGTTATTATACTGTCTATCTCTATATTCCTCAATAAGTGGACAATTCAGCACATAGTGTTCAAGACAGTGACCATATGCCTGATCACATAATTTGCATTTAGTTTGATCATCATCTGTGTATCTCCCAAACTGCCAGAAGTATTTGTAGCCAAGCCGAAGCCTGGCCACTACGACATCAGTCAGTCTGTTCACATTGCAAGTTGCTCCATAAACATACTTATCTACATTCATGTTATCATAGTGGGTTATAGATCTGGGAGAGAGAGTAGTTAATCACTACATTTTCTTAACCTTAATATCAGTATAATCATTGTGTCACTATTGAATAAGACCTTTCATAAGACTGCCTGAAAAGCCTAGGCATACCTAGGCATATTATTGGCCATATTGTAATATATACTTCATATACTGTATAAATTAATTTAAGTACACCCCACTCGTAATATTACTAGAAATAAATAAACTGAATTTAAATAACAAAAAGGCACAATACCGTGACTGGAACAATACACACACAACCCTACGTCCAACTTTCATAGTCGCCGTCTGGTTGAATCCTCCCTTATACACAACTTTCCCTGTATGAATCTTAGCCCTGGCTTTGTCTCTGTTGATGCTTTCCTCTCTCATTACATTGTTAAATGCTCTAAACTTCAGAACACCCGTGACTTAACCTGATTCCTTCCCTTTCTTCTCTTCCCCTTTCTCCTTTTTTCTCCTATGGGTTTTCCTTTCTTTCTTCTCTTTTGCCTTGTATTTGTCCTTCATTTTATTCGCCTTTCTTCCCTCTCGTCCCACCCTTGCGGGCCGCTAGCTAGCCTCATTGCAGTGCTCCTTCCCATATGACTGTCTCCTCTACTACTATTACTACTTCCACTACTTACTCCATTATTACCCCACTCTCTTGTACCCTCCCCTGTCTGCCTGCCTATAAATACCCTTCCTCTGTCTCTGAAGAAGATCTGTGTGTTAGTGTGACTTTGTAAATGGTCCAAGTCTGGCCGAAACGTCGTCGTAAGCTCCTCTCTTTTATATGTGCGGGTTGTGTGTGTAAACTGAATTTAATAAGGCGTAATCTGTGGTGGCCTCAAAACTCACAACAACAACAAGAGTGGCGGCATCAAGGGGAATTATTGTACATTTTTGTCAATTGTGGTGAGTTAATATAGTGGTGGAGTAACTATCAGTGGAAGATTGATTCATGAGGTAAGTAGGAATATTAATATATATTGAGATAATATGATAAAGGCGAGGCAAGGAAGCAAACTAATAGTTTCTCAACATTATATTTTATTAACCTCCATTTTAAAAGTTAATTAATAATTACACAAGAAAATGAAACTAGTAATTAACCTAGAACATTATTATATGATCATTTATGTTCAAGTTTTATTATAATAATATAATAATAATAATAATATTTTTATTTCGATGCAAGTTACAAGTATACATAGTTATTGGTAGTTACAATTATAAAACTGTAATGCAAGGAGAGCCACTGGCATGCCATGGCATTAGGGGCAGTTTATTCTAAAGACTTATTCACGAAGTACGGAGAATTGATAACATTATTGTTAGTCTTGTCACTAACAATGATTGTTAGTAACCCAGGATAATCCAGAGTGTTAGTAACCCAGGATAATCCAGAGTGTTAGTAACCCAGGATAACCCAGAGTGTTAGTAACCCAGGATAACCCAGAGTGTTAGTAACCCAGGATAACCCAGAGTGTTAGTAACCCAGGATAACCCAGTGTTAGTAACTCAGGATAACCCAGAGTGTTAGTAACCCAGAATAACCCAGAGTGTTAGTAACCCAGTATAACCCAGAATGTTAGTAACCCAGGATAACCCAGTGTTAGTAACCCAGGATAACCCAGTGTTAGTAACTTAGGATAACCAAGAGTGTTAGTAACCCAGGATAATCTAGAGTGTTAGTAACTCAGGATAACGCAGTGTTAGTAACCCAGGATAACCTGGAGTGTTAGTAACCCAGTATAACCCGGAGTGTTAGTAACCCAGGATAACCCAGAGTGTTAGTAACCCAGGATAACCCGGAGTGTTAGTAACCCAGGATAACCCGGATTGTTAGTAACCCAGGATAACCCAGAGTGTTAGTAACCCAGGATAACCGGAGTGTTAGTAACCCAGGATAACCCAGTGTTAGTAACCCAGGATAACCCAGTGTTAGTAACTCCAGGATAACCCAGTGTTAGTAACTCCAGGATAACCCAGTGTTAGTAACCCAGGATAACCCAGTATAGTGTAGTAACAGTAGTAACAGTGTTAGTAACCCAGGATAACCCAGTGTTAGTAACCCAGGATAACCGGAGTGTTAGTAACCCAGGATAACCTGAGTGTTAGTAACTCAGGATAACCCAGTGTTAGTAACTAGGATAACCGGAGTGTTAGTAACCCAGGATAACCCGGAGTGTTAGTAACCCAGGATAACCGGAGTGTTGACCAGGATAACGGTGTTAGTACCAGGATAACCCGGAGTGTTAGTAACCAGGATAACCGATTAGTAACCCAGGATAACCTGAGGTTGTACTAGGATAACCCAGAACGGATGTTAGTAACCCAGGATAACCTGGAGTGTTAGTAACCCAGGATAACCTGGAGTGTATTAGTGTTAACCCAGGATAACCTGAGTGTTAGTAACCCAGGATAACCTGAGTGTTAGTAGATAACCCAGTGATAACCTGGATAACAGTGTTAGTAACCAATATTTGAGATAACCTGAGTGTTAGTAACCCAGGATAACCTGAGTGTTAGTAACCGGATAACCGGAGTTGTAACCTAGGATAACCGAGTGTTAGTAACCCAGGATAACCTGAGTGTTAGTAACCCAGGATAACCTGAGTGTTGAAAATAACAGGTAACCCAGGATAACCTGGAGTGTTAGTAACCAGGATAACCTGGAGTGTTAGTAACCCAGGATAACCAGAGTGTTAGTAACCCAGGATAACCTGGAGTAGTTAGTAACCCAGGATAACCTGAGTGTTAGTAACCCAGGATAACCTGAGTGTTAGTAACCCAGGATAACCTGGAGTGTTAGTAACCCAGGATAACCTGGAGTGTTAGTAACCCAGGATAACCTGGAGTGTTAGTAACCCAGGATAACCTGGATGTTAGTAACCCAGATAACCTGAGTGTTAGTAACCCAGGATAACCTGGAGTGTTAGTAACCAGGATAACCTGGAGTGTTAGTAACCCAGGATAACCTGAGTGTTAGTAACCCAGGATAACCTGAGAGTGTTAGTAACCCAGGATAACCTGAGTGTATAGTAACCCAGAGATAACCTGGAGTGTTAGTAACCCAGGATAACCTGGAGTGTTAGTAACCCAGAGATAACCTGGAGTGTTAGTAACCCAGGATAACCTGCGAGTATGTGTGTAACCCAGGATAACCTGGGTGTTAGTAACCCAGGAACCTGAGTACCTGGTAAGTATTAGTAACCCAGGATAACCTGGAGTGTTAGTAAGGATAACCGAGTGTTAGTAACCAGGATAACCTGGAGTGTTGTAACCCAGGATAACCTGAGTGTTAGTAACCCAGGATAACCTGAGTGTTAGTAACCAGGATAACCTGAGTGTTAGTAACCTAGGATAACCTGGAAAGTGTTAGTAACCCAGGATAACCTGGAGTGTTAGTAACCCAGGATAACCTGAGTGTTAGTAACCCAGATAACCTGAGTGTTAGTAACCAGGATAACCTGGAGTGTTAGTAACCCAGGATAACCTGGAGTGTTAGTAACCCAGGATAACCGAGTTTAGAAACCCAGATAACCTGAGTTTAGTAACCCAGATAACCTGAGGTTTAGAACCCAGGATAACCTGGAGTGTTAGTAACCCAGGATAACCTGAGTGTTAGTAACCCAGGATAACCTGAGTGTTAGTAACCAGGATAACCTGAGTGTTAGTAACCCAGGATAACCTGAGTGTTAGTAACCCAGGATAACCTGAGTGTTAGTAACCCAGATAACCTGAGTGTTAGTAACCCAGATAACCTGGAGTGTTAGTAACCCAGGATAACCTGAGTTTAGTAACCCAGGATAACCTGAGGTTAGTAACCCAGGATAACCTGAGTGTTAGTAACCCAGGATAACCTGGAGTGTTAGTAACCCAGGATAACCTGAGTGTTAGTAACCCAGGATAACCAGTGTTAGTAACCCAGGATAACCTGGAGTGTTAGTAACCCAGGATAACCTGAGTGTTAGTAACCCAGGATAACCTGGAGTGTTAGTAACCCAGATAACCTGAGTGTTAGTAACCCAGGATAACCTGGAGTGTTAGAACCCAGGATAACCTGGAGTGTTAGAACCCAGGATAACCTGAGTGTTAGAACCCAGGATAACCTGGAGTGTTAGTAACCCGGATAACCTGGAGTGTTAGAACCCAGGATAACCTGAGTGTTAGTAACCCAGGATAACCTGAGTGTTAGTAACCCAGGATAACCTGGAGTGTTAGAACCCAGGATAACCTGAGTGTTAGTAACCCAGGATAACCTGGAGTGTTAGAACCCAGGATAACCTGGAGTGTTAGTAACCCAGGATAACCTGGAGTGTTAGAACCCAGGATAACCTGGAGTGTTAGCGGATACCGAGTGTTTCCAGGATAACCTGAGTGTTAGAACCCAGGATAACCTGAGTGTTAGTAACCCAGGATAACCTGAGTGTTAGTAACCCAGGATAACCTGGAGTGTTAGTAACCGGATAACCTGAGTGTTAGTAACCCAGGATAACCTGAGTGTTAGAACCGGATAACCTGGAGTGTTAGTAACCCGGATAACCTGGAGTGTTAGTAACCCAGGATAACCTGGAGTGTTAGTAACCCGGATAACCTGAGTGTTAGTAACCCAGGATAACCTGGAGTGTTAGTAACCCAGGATAACCTGGAGTGTTAGAACCCAGGATAACCTGAGTGTTAGTAACCCAGATAACCTGGAGTGTTAGTAACCCAGGATAACCTGGAGTGTTGCCCAGGATAACCGGTAACCCAGGATAACCTGGAGTGTTAGTAACCCAGGATAACCTGGAGTGTTAGTAACCCAGGATAACCTGGAGTGTTAGTAACCCAGGATAACCTGGAGTGTTAGTAACCCAGGATAACCTGGAGTGTTAGAACCCGGATAACCTGGAGTGTTAGCCCAGGATAACCGGTGTTAGAACCCAGATAACCAGTGTAGAACAGGATAACCGAGGTTAGTAACCAGATAACTAGGTTGTAACCCAGATAACCAGTGTTAGACCAGGATAACCTGAGGTTAGAACCCATAACCTG